>OMLF01012553.1:14340-24569 GCA_900302615.1 Holocentrus rufus | reverse complement strand
GATAAGATACTGGATTTATTGATGTACAAATGATCGAGGGCTGTAAGTAGGTAGCTAGGCCTACTTTAAGTATAGGACCTAAAGAGAGAGAGAGAGAGTGTGTGTGTGTGTGTGTGTGTGTGTGTATATATGTGTGTGTGTGTGTGTGTGTGTGTGTGTGTGTGTGTGTGGCTCAGAAGACAATCCAATCAGCCTAGTTGCCAACAAACTCAAATCTCATTAATATGCACTTACGAAAACTTCATTCACTTAGAGATAGGGTGTGTGTGTGTGTGTGTGTGTGAGTGTGTGTGTGTTTTGTGTGTGTGTGTGTGTGTGTGTTTTGGATCAAGACAATTCAATCACCCTAGTTGCCAACAAATGCAAATCTCATTAATATGCACTTATGAAAACTTAATTTACTTAGGGAATGGGGGTTTGTGTGTGTGTGTGTGTGTGTGTGTGTGTGTGTGTGTGTGTGTGTGTATTTGTTTCACCCACCTCTCCGGACTGTCTGCGTCTTCTCTTGGGGTTGAAGAGGTGTGTGTTCTGGTTCTGGGAGCAGAGAGTATCAGAGACATGTGAGAATCAAAGTGACATCATGAATGAGAGCGGCTCTGTTCACTGTGTCCAGTCATTTTCAACAGGGTCCACGTTTGGGACTTGGTATCAGGACTCAGTCTGATCTGTGGGCCTGAGGTGGATCCAGTCAGAAAACATGATCTCATAAACCCAGATGGAAAACCAGAATTTGGAACAATCTGGAGGAAAAAGTGTTTCCTGTCACTTTTAAAGGACATAAATGACTTTCTATAACATGACCTCAAAATGTCAGTCCTTGGTTTGTTATTGCTTTCCTAAAGGGGTAAACAGTCTGTTAGCTGTGCAGAAAAAAAAAAAACTTAAAACTGTCATTTAATGCAATAAATGTATGAGACAAGTTGGAAAACAGTTTTGAATAGTGATCTATTTCTGTAAAGTGATATTCTGTGACTTTCCCAAAGGATTTAGAGCCAGGGGTCCATCCTGAATTTTAAAATAACGGGCGTGGCGATGAAAAATAGTTCCTGATTGGGTCATTTTGCATTAAAGCCCTTAAAGCAACACATGCACTTTCTAAACACAGCGGGTGAAGGCCAACCTGCTGGCCGATGGGTGAAGCCCCGCCCACTGCCAGCAGAATGGTCCCCGTGTCTGCCAGGGTGCTGAATGACAGGCTGATCTCCGTGGCGACGGCCAATGAGAGGCCGGCCAGCTCCACATAACCCGGCTTGGAGAAACTGACCGTGTAGAGATTCTGAAAGAGAGAGAGAGAGAGAGAGAGAGAGAGGCAGATGTAGTTTGCATGTGTTTCATAAAATATGAATCAAGTCTTAAAACTCAATCAGGTTTAGATGGAAAAGAAAAAAAGCTGATTAGGAATGTGAGACCGTACTAAATTCCTACAGTGTTTGTCGTCAAATCAAGTCGAGGTTCACACATGCATGAAGACCAGACAACACACACACACTGCTATACAATAAAACCAGTGGAAACACACACACACACAACCTTGTCTTTGTAGCATGGCAGAGTGGTTATTGAAGGATGAGAAAAGACCGAATGGATGAATAGAATAACCTCCACTCTACACACACTCGACCCTGGGCCTTTATATGCCTTCATACACACTTTATACACTCGGTTTGCATGGATGCAGGAGTCAGTGGGGCTTTATAAAAGTCGTCCTGATGTACAGATAGACGGTGTGTGTGTGTGTCTGAGATGAAAACTAAGTTGAATCTTTTATCGTGACATCAGGTTTCCAAACTATGCAGCCGTCTTTGGTTCATGACCTCTCTCTCTCTCTCTCTCTCTCTCTTTTTCTCTCTCTGATTCTCTTTCTCTTTCATGTGTTGGACAAGGCCAATTTCATTTTCTGAACAAACTGGTGAATAAATTAGCAGATGGAGAGCGGCGGTGAACGGATGCGAGAGACAGACAAAGAGACGGAGGCAGAGAATCAAATGGGCAGACCGGAGGAAAAGGCTGTTTGGGTTTCACACACTTCAGGATCCTTTCACAACTCATATTTCTGTTACATATTCATTTCAAAAGCCATTGTTATTATTTTACATCTTCATATTCAGTATTCATACACTCTCATTTTGCTAACACCCAGACACACAAACATCAGTGTGTAGACTGGACATAGAAGACAGTTTTACCTCTCTAATACAGAAGGAATTAAAAATGTATATCAAACGTATCATTACTATATAGATAGACAAATAGACAGACAGATAATATTGTATTAGTAAGTAGTCAGTCTTACCTCTACGTTGCAACCTTTAGTGACTCCAGTATAATCTGAACTACTGAGCAGATTATATGGGGTTCTGGAGACTTCAATGTCTCCAAGGCAGCCCGCATAGCGCTTCAGATTCACCTCTGACCTGTGAAGAAATTATGTTTGTTGTTCTTTATTTCACACACTAATATACCCGTCACATTTCTTGTGTATGGCCATGAGTATTTAGCCAGTACAGCAGTGAAGCCAGCGCATGTGTCCGGAAGCACAGCGAAGCCTGGCACGGATCAACAAGACTGATCTGAATCTGACGGTTTTTTTTTTTTAATCCATATCAGATAAATACAGTGACCCCAGTGCATTTTGGGTGTTCATTTGTAGCTGAATTGATTTTTTTATGTCATTGCAGCATCCTTAGATACTCCAATATTTGTTTGATATCAGCAAGTTGTGATGCCCGATATAATAATCCATTCCAGGAGTTTTCTTTGTGCTGTCCTCATTTTCCCTCAAACTGCCTCATCTACTTTCACTTAAGTTGATAAATTCCTACATTTTCCAGAGTTTTTGAAAGCACCCTGAGATGGGGCTAGGACTTGTTGCCTCTTAAATGATGGATTTCTGTTTGTATGACTGTTGATGCAGAATGTAACGAGCAATGTGTAATCTGTGACATTGTTACAGTAACAATTCCAACACGGGGGACAACATAGGCTTTCATTTTTGATGGCGGATCACAAACTAAATATTAAATGACACTATTCTTGTCTTAACCTGACAGGCCTGGCTGGTGTGTTCTTTGCTTTAATATAGATCTATAATAGAGCAGGAATAAGGAACAGAGTGTCATGGAGTCCTGAGTCTCTAGATTCTCATTCCAATCAAACACTACAGCAGTTCATTTCACTGATTAGACAGGACATTTTAAAACTTAATGAAGGCTAATTGTCTTCCAATCATCTTAAATTTTGTAGCCTGTTCTGAAGCTCAGCAGCTGAAGCACTGAGGCCCTGAGCTGCACCAGCAAACGTCAAATTCAGACCAACAAAGGATAAAGACGGTGATTTCAAGCTGCCATGTGGAAGAGCCTGAGACTGCCTGGGCCAGCCAACACACACACACACACACACACACACACACACACTGGGCTAGACTACAGCATCAGCGTGGCTAGCAGAGGATGATTTACAATGAAATTAATTTAATCTGGAACAGTTTTTTTACCTGGCTTTCATGCTGTAGAGACAAAACATATTACAGCATTAGCACACTGACATGCAAACACACGCAAACACAAATCTAATTAGTGACTTAACTAAACTAATCAAATTTTCATTACCATCATATTTGTAATACTGAGCTCTGTAAGTAGACGTGCTGAAACTAGCAACACTTAAACTTTTTTTACTCAAGTTCCCATCCTGCTGGAAAATGAAATGAAAGAATCCTTGGTTTGACACTATCCGTCTTTGCTGTAAGGAGACTAATTAAACTTGGTCAACAATGATCCTAAACTGCCTCATTTTACAACTCTGAAGGGTCCAAGAACTTCTTCTGTACATGAGGAAACAGAATTTCTGCCATCAGAGAGATGGATTGCTGACAGGATGTCTTCATGATCTGCATAATGCCAAAATCCTGTGTGTGTAATACAAATTACAGTGTACAATATCATAATAAATCATTAATCCTATTTAAATTACATATGGTAATCCATCCTGTCGTCATAATAAATGTGTGTGGCTGTGTATGTGAGTGCATGACTGCCTACATTAATGTAAATAAATTGGTCTGTGAGTGCACAGCTTTCATCAACGCATCTGTTTGTTGATGTGTGTGTACAATGTGCTTGTGTGTGAGTGTGTGTGTGTGTGTGTATACCTGTAGTTTCCAATGGTAGGCAGCCCTCCAAAGTAGATCTTCTGGTTTTCCTTCAGGTTCAGACCAGTAGCTGAACCCTGAGATGTGGCCACTATCTTCTCCTCAGCGTTGTTGTCGATATCCACGATAGTCACCGTGGCTGGGTAAACAGATGAATGGAGGTAAATGAAGGCAAACTGTGTGTGGTGTGTGGGCGTGTGTGTTCTCCATGATGGACTACAGCACACTGCTTGTTTTCTGACTTCAGTTCAGTTCTGGTTTGATTGTTCATTTGTTCCTTCATTCACTAACTGCAAACAGATTGTGTGTATTAAAATATTGTTTCTTGTTTGTTTGTTTGTTTTAATTAGATAAATTGATATATTACATTTTCATGAAAGTGCAGTCTGGTGCAGTCAAATATACTGTAATCTAATCTAGCCTGGACTAATGATCTATGTGGCCGAGTCTAATCCAAACTTGTCTAGGCTCATATGGTTTAGTCTACTTTAATGTCCTCTAGTCTAATCTAGTCTAGTCTGATCTAGGTATAGTCTGTCCTCATTTCGTCTGATCTGGTCGAGTGTAGTCCAATTGATTTATGTAATCTGTTGTCATATAATCTAGTCTAATTTAATCTGCTCTAATCAAAAATGATTTTTCTGGTCCAGTCCAGCCTAGTTTAATCTAGATTTCACATGATCCCCAGTCCCTTCCATTCATCCCTTATCTCTATCCATTCATCTATTCAATTTGCACATACCTTGCTTTTTGTTCCGTGCCATGGTGAGGGACTTCCAACGCCCGTCGTTGTGACGACTGGGTGATGTGGCGGTGCCGACTCCTGACCCGAGGTCAAAGGTCACCTTCACCCTGCCCCCTGACAGCTCCAGGGACATGAAGTCCTTCTACAGAGCGAAAGTGCCAGAGAAGGGGGGAGAGAAAGAGGAGGTGCGAGGTGTTTACATTTGAAATTTACCATCAGGATGTTTCATCATCGCAGGACAGTTGCAGCCTCTGTGTACCACCCATGTCGAGGTCAAAGCCGGTGATCCGTCTGGCTGTCTTTGCCTCTTTCTGTGCCACATTGACATTCATGACTGAGTATTTGCACCACCAGAATGCTAGACAGTGCTGGGTGGATCGTGCACTGGTGGGTGTAGCTGGCAGAGGAGTTCAGAGGTCTGCTCCTCCTGCCTCTCTGTCTCTGACTGTAGACCTGCTCTTCTGCCTCTCAAATAGACACAATGACCTCTTCTGTGAAATGCTTTTGTTTTTACGCTCCACACCTCCTCCGCACCATACCAGCACATGTTGTGCCATAGCTCCCCAACCCCCATAGTCGTGCTTTGAGTTTTGTTAATTACGCTAGTTTAGTTCTTTTTGTTTTTAACTTTGATTCTGTGAGTGGTCGCCCACTCAAATTATATGTATACTGATAAATATACAAGGGCAGTAGAGCTTCCTCTGCCCACTGACCTCTTTAACATTTTTTCTCTTCATCCACTGGTTGCTTGAAATTTTTGGTGATTCATGAGTTAAAACTTATTCTACTGTTGCATTCATTAAAGTAAGTCTGGGTACCAGGGTCAGCAAAATGTATATTTAAAACAAAAAAAAAACAGAGTATTTTAAAGTGCAAAATTCTGTTGTACACATGGTTGAGTTTAACATGAATCTCATCTCTGATCTTGGCCAAGGTTGTTTGCGACTCACCTAGTTGACCGTTTCCACCTGAAGGACAGCCCAAATTTCTTTCCTGATGTGTAAAGTTATTCATGTATTCATGTTTTTATACACTAATGCATACGTACCATATCACTCGTGGCCAAGTACATGAGCAGGGCATCGGAGGAGAAGGTGCGGAACTTGAATGTGACGGTGGAAATGTTGGGGTTCCACCTTGTAGGACGTCCCACTGCAGCGTACCCCTCCCCATCAAACTGGACTGTCCCCTCACTGTCTGAATGCTGGGGGCTAACAAAGACAAGAGACAGTGTGGTTTACTATAGATGTGTTTCCATCCAACGCTCAGCTGAATTTTAAGCAAACTTTTTAAAAGTCACAAAAAACTAAAATGCAAATTGGTTCTGTTTCAATGCTTTGGGTTGCAACAGATGAATAGGCTTCTTGAATGTCACAAAAACACATTCAGAATTGAGAATGTTTTTTCCCTTTCATTTTGTGAATTGGCAATGTTTGTTTTGTGTTTGCTAATGTCCATGGTGGTCGAGATGGGCATTTACATAATGAACATTGCTGTATCATTATTTACTCAACAAATTAATTTTCATAGCTATTGAGAGAAGAGAAAGAAAAAAATTGTGGGGAAACTGAGTCACTGCAGCAGCCAAAGTGTGGATGAGGTTTATTAAACATAATGCAGTTGACAATTACAAAACCAGATCATGTTAAGTAATAATTAGGAGTGTAACAGTTCATGTATCAGTTGTGTATTTGTTCGGTACTGGTCTGGTATCACTGGCTCACAGAGGAAGTTTTTGTGTGTTTGTGTGCATAAAGCTAAGGTGTGCATGTGCATGCAATATGTCTTGTTGCAAACTGCATAATAAATGCTGCTGACACCACAGCTGTTTAAGCACTGGACTGACTCAGACTGTTACATAAAATGAAAATCAATAGCAGAACAATTTATATTGAAATGCTTTTGTCTAAAAGGAAGACTTAAGGACTAAATCATCATGGAAGCCATGCAGGCCAGGCAAGGATATGGAGCATGGTCTAGCCTTGGTTGCTTCGTCTGGTTACAAATGAATTTTGTCGGCCAATCTCTAAATTATTTTTCTGTCTTGCAAGTCATTTCATTTCCATTCAGACTTCTAAAGGAAAAATTTTAAGCACATAATAAATATGAACATATCTGATTAAATTAGGTCTCCTGGAGAGGACCTATGGCCAGACCATACAATCTGGTGTTCCTCAGGGCTCTGTCCTGGGGCCCTTGTTGTTCTCTCTGTACATTAAATACCTTGACCATTTGATCATGGTTTCTCTGTTGAAATGCATATAATGAGTCAAAATGATGCATCTATATGTTTCGTGTTGTATCTTGAATCTGTATATTTGTGTATGTTTTTGTTTTACTTGCAGTCAGTTAAAACCGCTCAGATCCTTTAAAGCAATGGGCCACGTAGCCTGAAACATCCAGTGCCATGTCTTTTTGAACGAGAAACCACACCGTGACCCAAAAAATGAGATATGGTTCACCATGATTTTGGTAAACTGTAAGACTCCTATAGTATAAGCATAGGTACTTACAGCACATATGCTTGTTGTGGAAAACAACAGCAGGAGACTGACAAGAAAAAAATATAAAGAATGTAAGATACAAACAGCTTGTGCATTTGTGTGTGTGTGTTTACATACCTGACCACGCATCCCTTGCAGTCTCCCTGTCTCTCTCTGTAGTTCCACAGCCCAATAGGTTTATTATCCAGGTAAGTCTCCCCCATGCAGCCTGTGAACGTGGTCGTCCTCACTGCATCTGCTTTCTAAAGATAGAGAGCCAGGAAATAATGAGAAAATAAAAATAAATATTCATGCTTTGTGGAGGGTCACAATAAACACTGCAACCTGCTGTGGGTGTGTTCACAATAAAGACAACTATAAAAACTGAGACCACTGATTGGAGTTAAATTAAATAAAAAAGAAGATAATAATTCATTAGCATCAGTTAGTCTACTGTAATTAATCTAAAACTTTAATTAAAATTTAAATTTAAAAAGTAGAGTGCATCGGTATTTAAAGGCATAAAATATATAATAACTAAATACTAATTTTAGGGATAAAGCCATAGATAGATTACAATGGTTAGTAAATGATTAAAAAGTAGTTTGCATAACATAAATTAACAGTGTGTGGGCCTTACAATGTTGCAGCTGTGGTTTACAGTGTTAAGTGAAGGGATAAGAGGTGGTGTTTAAATATCAGTGTACATTTATTGTTTCCGATGTTTCTGATATTATTTTGAGTAGTTATCATAGGTAGCAGACAGATGAACAGACAAGTACCTTGACAGTGCCCAGTATTCCTCCAACGAACAGGTAGGCGTTCTGGTCGACGTCCAGGATGGTGTAGGCTGATGGCGAGTTGGCGCTGGCCGGCGTTGGCATCATACCGGCTTTAGCGCCCTCCAGAGGATACACTGATATGGTGCCATTCAGACCATTACTGGAGACAAATAGAAAGAGAACAAGTTACAGTGGATAGTCTGTACAGTTTGTTGTTTTGTTTGCCATTCTGTATCTCTTGGTCGACATTGACAATGAGTGAATGTGTGCAGCCACTTGCAATCACCCTTTATGAACCTGTCTGTGCTGAAGATGAATGATAAAAATTCTTTGCAGTACAGCAGTGGAACCTCTGAGCTTTGGAGTGAAATTAATCTTCCACTTTGTAATTTATTTTTACAGCAGAAATGGCATTTCTGTGTGAAGGGGTGAATTTTTAAAAATTTGTGTGATACCCCGTGGAACAAGCCTTAGGGAAGCATCAGTAGGGTGTGTTTGTGTGTGTGTGTGCGTGTGCGTGGGGGTTCTGTACAAGATAAGGGGAAAAGGGGATCTGCTAGATTACAGTGTGTCAATGTAATGATGCAGCAAAGACTGACGAGGCCGCGATCTTTTGATTTCCCGAGTGAAGCTCTACATTTTCTGCAACGCATGAATGACATGACATCCTGAGGTTAGCCACCTTGGTGCTGGTGAGCGCTGGACCGATTTATTTATTTTTGCACATATATCTATGTGTTCAAAAATGCTCTTTTGTAAATGAGTTCTTCACATAAGAGATGGAACCTATTGCAGAGTTTCCCAACCATTAGATACTAGAAGAGAAGTTCTTTAGTCTGCATCCATCTGCAGTTTCAGTGTCAGTGATGGTCTGAATGCTGTTAGGGTCTGTTCTACATTGGTAAGTCTTTGTATTTTTTGGTGTGTGTGTGTGTGTGTGTGTGTGTGTGTGTGTGTGTGTGTGTCATTATGCCTTGAAGCAGTACCAGTATTCATCTTCAGTCTAGGCTTGTGATGCATGTTTTAATAAGAAATGCTGCAACCATACATGAGACACGAGGCATGTGTATATGTATGCATGCTTGTGTGTGTGTGTGTGTGTGCATGTTTCTTACCGATAGGCCTCTATTCTGTGCCAGCTCCCATCATGAATAGTCAGGTGGGGGTACTCAACCTTCCCTACACCTGAACCCACGTCCCAAAGGAAGCTCACTTTGCCCTTACGCATCTCCAAGGCCAAGAAATCAACCTGAGAGACAAAGAAAATACATGTGTATGTATGTAGATGCACCGGGTTCCAGCGCGCCTGGTGAACTGAAAGAATATAAAGCTCCACAGCGAAGGACGTGATTTCATTTTCAACACACTCTACTGCCATGACGGCAGAAACAAGGAAAATGAGGCCCAGGTTGGAAATAACTAATTAAATCAAATAAATTTCTCTCAACAACAAAGTGTAAATGCAGTGCATCTCCAGCCAAAGGAAGCTTCCAGAGGTGGTTTGACTGATGCATCTTGGGATTTGATGCCTTGTGGCACTAACTAAACACAGCAGCAGCAAATCACCCAGGATGCATGTTGGTGTCACGTGGCACGGCGGTCTGGGATTCAGGAGCGGTTTTCTCCATGTGTCTTTGGAAGTGGATTTTCACAGTATCTTGCTGTAGTCTGATTAATGGTCTTATTACTTATGCATGAGCCAAAAAATTAATAAGAGAATTTTGAGCATATGCTCTCATCTGGATGCTGTCTCTGAGGTACACACACACACACACACACACACACACACACAGAGCATTATTATTCGTATGGTATTATGCACTATTAGAGAATATTAGGGAGTCACTTTTTAAGACACAAAGGACACACACACACACACACACACACACACACACACACACACACACACACGCACACACACACAGCAGGATGAAGTAGGGCAGGGTTTCTTTTCGCTCCCAGTGCAGAAAGTTCAAACTGTGAACAGAAAGTGTGACGAATAATTTTCATGTCATTGTGCTCCACATGTGCAGTGAGCTGAACTTTGTCAGTATCGGATACTTAAGACC
>OMLF01012553.1:0-13618 GCA_900302615.1 Holocentrus rufus | reverse complement strand
ACTAAAATAAATAAATAAATAAATAAATATTTTATTTGTGACTCAGGCCAACACTGAGAACCATATAGACTCTACTATTAAAATTACATGCTTATTTCACATATTACCAGTTGAGTCTAAACAGTCCTCACAGATGCTACTACCCAGTGAAGTGAACATCTGGGTAAACCTGGTCAGTGTGAGTGTGAACTACAGATGGGGCCAGAGTTATTGATTAAACTGTAAATAGCACATTTATTGATTTTTGTATTTACTGCAGAAATTGTAATGTAGATGGAGGCTGCAGACCAGAAAAGTCTCTTACATTTCAGTTTGGCCTTTGTTTTAGTTGAAGAAGAAACTCATTGATAAACCCTCACAGGGTGCAGTCTGTCGTAACACGCCGCTGTCTCCACCTCGGTAAAATGTTTCACATCTCTGAAGTAACGCGCTCTCCCTCAGCTCCGGCCCGCGTGAGCGACTCGCTGCTGGCGGAGACGATGATCGGCAAGGCGGTGGAGCACATGTTTGAGACGGAGGAGGGTCCGAAGGAGGAGTGGCGGGGCATGGTGCTGGCCCGCGCCCCCATCATGACCACCTGGTTCTACATCACCTACGAGAAGGACCCGGTGCTCTACATGTACCAGCTGCTGGACGACTACAAGGAGGGAGACCTGCGCATCATGCCCGACTCCAGTGAGTGGAGTGCCGTGTATTTTGTACCAGATATTACCCTGCACAAACATCCATGTTTACAAGTCAGTTAGTCTCATTTTCAGTTTTCAGAGCTTGCTTTTCTTCAAACATGATGGAGCGTTTGACCCCGACTAGCCGTGGTTTCTTCGATCAGCCCACGAGCATCAAGAAAATGACGCTTGATTCAAGGAAATTTGTTGATTAGCATCAGAAACAAGTGGGACTGATGAAAATCTCAATCTTCAATGCATTTTTTTTTTTTTATTCTCAGCGTAATTGTTTTGTTTTTTTTTCCTACTGTTTTTTGTCTCGGCGCAGCCCTCTGCCAGCTCTTAAGAAGAACAGATTTTAAATCTTAATTTGACGGCTTGGTTAAATAAAGGTTTAAAGAATTTGTATTAAACCTCAGAATGACTCTTGCTAATGTCGTAAGAAGCTGATGTTTACCAGCCAGCATCAGCCTTTTCACAGGGAACCAAACAGAAAGTAATTAGTGCATCTCTCTCTCTCTCTCTCTCTCTCGTCCAGACGACAGCGTCCCGGCGGAGCGGGAGCCTGGCGAGGTGGTCGATAGCCTGGTTGGCAAACAGGTCGAATACGCCAAAGAGGACGGTGGGAAGCGGTCGGGGATGGTCATCCACCAGGTGGAGGCCAAACCCTCCGTCTACTTCATCAAGTTCGACGACGACTTCCACATCTACGTCTACGACCTGGTCAAGACCTCCTAAGACCCGACGAGAAAACTAAAAACTCGGTTCAAGACCCCAAAAGACTCGCCGAGACCTGCTAAGACCCACCGAGACCCCCCGAGACAAGAAAAACACAATTTGGTTCAAGATCCGCCCCGAAACCCCCAGTTAGACGGAACAACTACAGACTAAGGTTTCAGACCTACTGAGACTCACTAAGAACCACAGAGACCTGCTAAAACAGATGATTCATCTTTTTTGTTAAGATTTCCTTAGTCCTGATAGGATCCTGCCTCCTGAAACCTCCTCAGACTGGTTCCAGAGCCACTAAGAGTGAATGCACATCCTTGGTGTACGCCACAAGAAACATTCGCACCATATTGGCTGCCTTTTCACTCGTGTGACATGTTTTTGGCAGCAAACCCTGAAAAAGCAGCTAATATTATGTGCGGGTTTAAACCGTTTTCTCCAAAACCCAGTGAGACCTGCAAAGACAGAATGTACATCTACAACCAGAGACTTCCTGAAACCTGCTGGGACTCTCTCAGGAGGGTTAAAACAGTCTCTGACGTGAGGTGAAGTAGGTCTGTAACCTTGTGAGACGACAAAAAGTACATGGAGTGAAGACCTCCATAAGACGCCCGCTAAGACCGTTTGAGACCGCAGACGGCCAGAGAGGGAGCGGACAGGTCTGGGTCTGATGGGGTTAATGAAGGGATGGGATTTGTTAAAAAAATAAATACAGAACAAAAAAAAACGAGTAATTGGCTGAGACCCCGGAGACTAAACAAAAACACAGCTTTGTCAACATCTCTGCAGCGTCTTGACCGAACCATCACCTGTTCATCAGTTGGTCTGCAGCCTTGTTTTGAACGTCCTGCATTCATAGACTCCTTCGTGTGAAGATTTCTTCCTGGAGACTGGATCCATACACCACCAAAACACACACACACACACACACACACATTGTAAATGGGCCATTCTACTTTAATGGGAAGTACATGAAGAACGCGTCCCATGGCAGAGCGTTTCACTCACCATGTGTCCAGCGGCAGAACATTTTCCTGCAAGTCGCCTCTCGAGGAACAAAGACGCTCTGAATAAACACAAGTCTGACAGACTGCCGTTCCCAGCAGTGGAAAAACCAGAGCGTAGAGTCCGAAATCTTTGCTTTTTTCATCATTTTTTGTTTTCAGTCTGTGTTGGTGTAGAATCCTAAACCAGTTTGCCATTGGTCTGTTTAGAAGGGCAATTCTCAGACCTTACTGGGACACCTTGGCATTGAGATTGAATGTTGTGAAGCTCTGTTATTTTTGGTCACCAGACTGTCACCACATTGTGAGGAAATACCTAATATATCACTACACCAGTTGGCCCAGAAGTTAGCATCGTTAGCTAACGCCCAGTAAGACCAATTTGCTGCTAACTGGGCAGCATTCATCCAGTTTCAGTAAGATGATGCTAACGCCCCATTTGAAGTGAAGAGTCAATATGAAAATGTGTTTCCCTGCTTTAAATGTGTCTGGTGATAAAAGATAACTGGCTCAGGTTGCGTGTCTCTTTATGATCACAATCAAAAAAAACCTTCATGGAAGAAGAAAAGTGGTTTTTGGTGGACCTGCAGCCTGAGTTTCTAAAAGTCACGTCAGGGCTCGACTGATTTATCTGTTTCCAAGTGCTGATCCTGACACTGGTGTTTTTTGAGACTGAATTTTGTGCTCATATTCAACATCTTTGTATTTGACTGTTGGCAAAAAATTTCAAAAATTTCCAAACTCTGACTTTCACCTGTAATTTTATGAAGGTGGAAAAGTCTTTGACACAGAATTCAGACCTTCGTGGGACACTAAAACTCTCCACTGAACCTGAAACACATTCATGTCTGCTTGTGTGGAATCAAAATCAAATCAGTTCACATTAAGCTCTTCACACAGAAAACCACTGCAGTATTGATCTGTTCTACTACAGATATGTAATCAATCAAACTAAACCTGACTTTAACATATCAGCAAACTGATACATCAGTCCATCCCGAGGCGAAGTTTCCCAGCCGCTCCGGTCCGCCCGGCGAGCTGCGGACCAAACGGGCACACTGCGTTTGGGTGAACAAATGAGAAGTTTTATATTTTTTTGTTTTGTTTTTTAAACTTGTCCCCTTCGTATTCCTTCTTCTTCTGCTTGTTCCTCCTCTTCTGCTGTAGAGTTTGACGCTCTCCTGCTTTCATATCGACGCGCTGCATATGTCAACATGTTTATATCTATCGGCACATAAGAATCATCTTACTTTTTGTGTATTGCCTTCTTTTTTTTTCTTTATTTTATCCCTAATTTGTTATATTTCTGTCTTCCTGTCCTGTGTATATACGACCCAGACGTTCTCCTGTTAGTTTTAGGAAGGCAGCGCGGATTATTTGTCCCTGGTAACTAGTTTAAAACTCTAATCTGAACCAGAGGGATGGAGGACTGGATCGTACCAGTAGAACAGCCAACAGCAGCTCTGGCGTCCTGCTTCATCGTGTCTTTTATAACCGTTTGCTGACTGACAGATGTCTCAGCTTCCTTGTGGAAATCCGTTTGCTGACTCTCTGCCGCCGCCCCCGCCTGCTTCTCGTCCCAAAGTCTTCAAACAAACGAGCTTTTCTTGAGTCCGGGCAGGGACGTCAGGCAGCCATCTTGCTCGCGTCCCATCGCAGAATTCTGTGCTCTCGGTTGATGTGAAGACGCCGTTCCTCCTCCTCGTCCCTCCCAGTAAACGGTCACTTTAATTAAAATTTTTGGAGGTAAAGCGAAAGCAGCCATGTTGCCTGTTCCCCATCACGTGCCTGAAGGGACTGGAGGGTTTTGTTTTTACCTGCACAGACTGTGAAATCAAAGAAACCTGCTCTCATTCTGCGACACGTCTGCTCTGATCCTAGAAACACGTCTGGTCGGGACGCAGGCGTTCTCGCTCTGGAATCCGTGGATCCTGGAACGCTTCTCGTTAACAACGTATAGATTCTCATTTTAGAATCCATGTATTCTCTTTCTAGAACCTTTTGTGTGTTATGTTTTTTATATGCATCACTGGTCTAGAATCCATGTTTTTGTATTCTAGAACGCCTGCGGTCCGTCTTCACAGTCCATGGATTCAGCTTCTAGAACGCACCGCGTCTCGGTCTTAAAGCTCCAGAGCCGGCACATATGGCGAGTTTCATTCAGGGATGAGATCGTTAAACGTTTGAAATGAGTGACGCCCACTCTGATGAACTCATGACTGGCATGAAAATAAAACTCACTGTCACTGGAGCTATCTCAAGCTCCTGTTTTCTTTTTAACACCAGGTAGCTGATTCCCGTCATGAAATCCGTCGCATGTGCTGCTGTTACTCTAGAAAGCACGAGATGTGTCGGTAGAATCCAGAAGAAGCAGCCAGACCATGTTATGTCATGGTCGAATCTTCGGTCAGACTCCAGCCTGCTGCCTGGCTCAAAGGCTCAGAGGAAGAGTTCAGAAATGGTCCAAATCCGGATCACCTCCAAACCCTCCAACACCAAACAAGTTCCCTCCTGATCTCACCAAGCTGCTGACCCACAGTCTGACAATCCTCCACCCAGGTGTTCACGGTCTCATTTAAAGCAAAACCAGAATGTGGAGGCAGGAAGTCAACATCCTCAGTTCGGCAGCAAACAGCACTAATCGACCACAAGCAGATTTTTAAC
This sequence comes from Holocentrus rufus, assembly GCA_900302615.1. NCBI lineage: Eukaryota > Metazoa > Chordata > Actinopteri > Holocentriformes > Holocentridae > Holocentrus > Holocentrus rufus. The sequence continues at coordinate 8,556 of OMLF01012553.1, read as the reverse complement.
GAAAGCCTGGTGTCAGTAAACTGAAACATCAGTCTGACCTGCCTGGAGAAATCTTCTTTCACCTGGTGAAAACTAACTTCAGTTTTCTCTGCTGTGTTTGGAACTATTGATTTCTGTTTTCTTTTTGTTTTTAATTTAGAATCTGGAAGTTTTGTCACTTTTATTGAAGTAATAGTTATAAAGAACAATATGTTTAGTATCTCCAGTGCGTTTGACTGATATTGTTCTTTTAAGGCTGATGCCATTTTTTTGTATTGAAACTGCTGTGTATTGCTTAATAATATCCTTAAATTTGACTTTTTATGCCAAAAACAGATAAATGTTGTTTTTGCTCGGTTGGAAAAGCCCCCGAAACTGAATTAAGACCAACACCTGGGACTCTAAACCTCTGAGGGGAAAGTAAATCCATCACATGGGGTTCACAACATGACTGGATTTCATATTTGACAAAAGGCCGATATCAGCCCCATTCAGACATCCAATCCTCGTCTCCAGTGAAGACGGTCCAATATGAGTTTAAAAACATGTTCTGGCTTTTGTTGAGCAACTTGCTTTCTTCGTTTTTCATGACTTCATGTTCTGCTCATCATTTTGTGAGCCAGGCCGAGCTGCCTGTCTGCGGTCTCTTGATTTTCTTCACGCAGATTCCCGTCCCGTCAGATCTGCTCAGACGCTGACTGTCGTGTGACTGTAGAGGACGAGGACAGATGATCAGCTTTTCACTCTTCAGTTTGGTTGCTCAGAGTTTCCGTGCAGAGCTGCACAGCCGGGCCGAGCCAGGACTGAGAGAAGAGGATCACATGGGACTGTACTGATCCTCAGCCGACTTGGGCGACATGAAACTTGTTTATTCGTAGCCGTTATCCAACTAACAAAGAATGTCCCGTAGGGCAGCAAGATGAAATTTTTATGTTTTGTTTTCATGCCAAAATGATGTTTGAGTGACGTAAATCCAGGAACGCCCTGTCAAAACATTTAAAAACTACAATGATAGAAAAAATGAGACAGCTGAGTTTCTGTGAAGTGAAAATGTTGATATTGATCCTGTTTTACACAAGTTGAGTTATTTTGGCTGCCACCTGGTCTGACCTGGTCTGACCTGGTCTGACCTGGTCTGACCTTGGTCGGCCCTGCTGTGGAAGCTGCTGCTCCGCCTCTGGTTTTCTCCGCTGAATCGCTCTCTTTAACGCACAAAGCGACAGACTCCTGCTGCCACAGAAAGATCTGGAAGGCCAGCTGACCGACTGAAGACACCAGCCCGTTCAGAGTCACGTTTCTCTCTAAAACAAACAAAAAAAAATCACATTTCTCTGTTAAACAGTGGAAAAACAGCCGGCGCGACACATGGGTGAAGAGTTGGACGGGTTCGTCCTCTTCTGCTGCGTCAGAGTCAACCAGCACAAAGGGGAGCGTTTCCCACAATGCATCTGGCTTCAGGCTGCTGGACCAACGTGGCGTTCAGAGACTTCCTGTGAGGAATAAAAGAAAAAAAAAAAGCGTGCAGCCGGTTTGACCTTTAACCCGACCCCCATGATGTGGACATCAGCAGTAAGAAATCACACGCCCATGCAGGAGCCAACATGGCGTTCATCTTTTACAGAATACTGTTGTGCTGTATCGTGTGTGTGTGTGTGTGTGTGTGTGTGAGAGAGAGTGTGTCTTCTGTCGATCAGCCCTGTTCAGAGCAGTGTTGTTTTTGCATGCCTATATAGCTCAGTGTAAATTGATGTGAGTTGCATGTCAGTGTAGTTCTTTTACTGGTTCAGTTGTTCGGCTGACTTCTGTCTGTTGTGGCTTTGGGTGCGTTTGATTTTCTTTCTCTTTTTTTTCTTTTCTTTTTTTGTACTGTGTGTCCCAGAGACTGGTATTTTTGGGTTATTGAACAAAAAACAAAATCCCCCCTAAAACAGAATTGACATCCGTTATTATCAGTTTAAAGGACATTCAGGACCACGAGCAGCTCAGCCCCAAAAACCTGCAACCGGAGTTAATGACAGCTGTGAGTTCTGTTTTCGGGTGGATTGTCCCTTTAAAGAGTGCCAACTACAGATGCCAGTGTTGTACAGCAGTGAAAAGCTCACACTATTTACTAAAATAAACCATTTCTCTGTTTTTTCACAGGCTGAGTCTGAGTCATTTCTTATGAAGTTAGCATTTACTGAAGCTCAGGTGTGTTTAAAGGCACAGTACGTGGAGTTACGAAGGGTTGATTTAAGTGAGGACCATTTAGACTCCGCTGACACAAAACATGGAATAAGCATGTAATGGTTTCATGGTTGAGTCCACCTGGTTCTCACTGTGGCCCCACTCACTTATAGATTGTTCCATGTTTTTGTTGAGTTGAGTCTAAACATTCTCATTTAACCCATTTGAATCCACCAGGTTGCTGTTGGGTTTTTACAAATTGTACAACTTTTACACAGATGAAATGTGACACAGATGTAGGTGACAAAATGTAAAAGGTCTGTGTTAATTTTCACAGCTCTGACATTGAACATGGTCTAGTTATTGCTATTCAAATATGACTTACTGACGATGAGAGCCAAATAAATCCTTTCTTTCAAGTCTGAGCTGATGTAGTGCCGCTTGTGTTTCAGTCTCAGACTAAAGTACACCGACTGGAGGATGCTGCCTTTCAAACGAGAGGGCAATTTTGTCTCATTTTGGCATCACGTTTCTTGTTAGCTTTTTCATTTGCCAAAATAGATGAAATTACAAACAAAAAAGTTTGGATTTAAAGGGTTAAACTAGAACAAGAAAAAGTCTGAAAATCCCTGATCTAGATGGCACAGTGTTGGTCCTACATCTTGTTGCACCTAAACGCATCAGTCCTTAAGTCTTGAGGCTGAAAACAGGCCTCGTGATGCGGGATCGAGGCTGTTTGTCTCATATTTATGGTAAAAAAAAAAAAAAATAAGTAAAAAAAAATAATAATAATAATAAAAAAAATAATAATAATAAGTGATGATGGTCTGATGGCAGAAATCCCAGATCTGGATCCTCACCAGAATGTAATCAGTAGCTCTCTGGCCCTTTTCTGTCCACCAAACTTTAATGAAATCCATTCAGAGGTTTCTGGCCTTTCATCATCTGCTGACAGACACACGAACACAAACATGGAACAGCACAGACGGTCTGATATGTAGGAATTTAAATATTTGAGATAAATACTCAGTTCTGTATCTGTGTTGATTCAGCACACGTTAATCACACTGATGACTGAGGAGGTTTAAAAAACACGAGACTGGACGAAGTCACTGAGAATCATCTGTAAGTCTGTGAGTCCTTACATGAATATTACAAGAAACCTGCGGTGATACCAGCGGTGAAAACCAGTTCACAGGGCCTCCGGGTCTCTTCTGGCCTCCGGGTCTCCAGGCGGCGCAGTCACACTTCCGGCTCCGTTGATTTCTCCCAGAAGTCATCACTGCTGAATGAATTTTAAAACGCTGTATAACGTGATTTGTTTTGTCCTCCTCTCTATCTCCTCTCTGCGCTCAGCGGTTCAGTCAGTCGTTGTTTTATAGCACCGGGATGAAAACGGATCCCGTGTTTCTCTGTTGGCACCGTGACTGAAAACACTACCGAGCCGGTTCACGAGTTCTCAGCGCCATATTGATTTCGATCCTTTCGGTTCATGCATGTGATGATCGGTTGTCTCACAGACGATCTGTGACAGGTGCGGCCCTTTCTTGTTACGCAACGCGCCTCAGCCTTTCTGATCATGGACCTCTGCACATCGGTAACATTGAATGTAAACGTGGAAAATTAATGCGCGTTTATTATAGCACATTACCCGCACAGATGTAATGTAACGACCAACTCAATTCAGTTAAGTCAAGTCAATCAAGTCAATTAATTCAAATATTTAAGCAATTAAAACTTTATTAAGGACAAAACAATGCAACACAATTTCAAATAGGAATACATTTGTGTTCCTGTAAACAATAGAAATATATTCAAAACAAGACAGAAATAAAATTAAAAATACAAAAATTATTCTACAGTATAAAAAAATATACTTACGGCAAGGCATCTTTCCATTGTAGCAGTCATTGTAACAGTCCTGACATATATTTCTGCACACAGCCAAACACCAGTGTACCATTTATATTTTGGGACCGTATCAGCAAATCATACAAATAACCCGTATGATGAAAAAAAAACATCAAAAGAAATAATACAGACCAAAAGCATCAAATTTGATCAAGACACCAGAAATGTTGACATAGTGTGACACATTCTTGGTATCAAATGATGTGTATCAGATAATAATAGTAGAGAAGAAAAATAATTCTTGAATTCATTCCTAAACCAAGGTAGTGAAGGTTTCAGATTTTTCCATGTACATGAATGTATGTGATGCTCACTCATAATGCTGACCATATCAGATATTTCTTTGGAGAGGTTATCTTTGTATGTTAGAATCTGGCATGTGTCCAAAGGTGTGACATTTTCCAATTTAATACAAAGCCAATTATTCAGGTTCTGCAAAAATTGTCATGTGACTGAACATGAATAAAAGAGATGTTTCAGGGTCTTGGAGACAGAAACAACAGGGCTGAATGTTTAGCTGATTTTGAGTATGTGGATGAGGCGTTTGAATTTGATGGCGGCCCCTATTTATTTGAGTCAGAGTGTACAGATGAAGACACATCCGGACTGGAGAGGCGGCCAAGAAAGGCAACTGATCCATTGAGCAAGTATACCTAAAATGTTTACATGCATGTTGTATCTTTATATCGAAATGCCGCTGATCTTTGAAAAAATACCTTTGAAAACCTGAATGCTTGTATTGATGCTGAACTCTGTAGTGCAATCAAAACTGTACAATGTAATAAATGTTTGAAAGGAAGATGAAGCGATCAGTGGTCAGTTCAGCTTCACTACTTATCTGAAGTGAGACAGAAGTTGAGCTGAATCTGAACGTTGAGCAGCCGTCGTCTCTGGTGATGCTCTGTGACGTGGAGGACGACGGGTCAGAGGCTCCGAGTGAACCCCCCTGTGGTCAAGACACGCTCAGTGAGGTCATGGTGAAGGCCTGTGTGGTGCATTCAGATATGAGATTTGAACCGGGATTCTCCTGAGAGAAAAGAAGAAATATTAGTGTGTAGTGTGTAATGTCTCTAGAAATAATTTTGTATCACTGCTGTGTGTTGTATATTGTACACAGCGTTCATCAGATTCTCTTTTTATCTCTACTATTTATATTTTCTCTTTCTGTTCCTCACATTTTTTGGATAATGGCGTTCAGATTGGTAGTCAAAGGAAGAATTTCACTGAACAAGGAAACTTTTTTGTAAGTGTTCATATGAAAATCCACACTTTGACTTGACGAACATCATAACAGTTCAGACTGTGCTGGATCTCTCACTAGACAGTCATCATAATTTATCACCTCTTTACCTTCTTTTGTGGTAGCCTGTGCTCTGCCAGCGTCGGCATCATGATGCATGATGACCAGCTGGCTGCAGGTCCTCATGGTGTCATGTCTGAAGCATGGAAGAGGGGTACGCCTCCACAGATCCTGTGTTAAAAAACCACAGCTGCTGTTACATCCACACATGATAAATTACCTCATAATGAATTTGGTTTAATAAATATTCGTACAACCAGAAACAGAGACAGTTTGTTCGCTGGGTGTAAAGCAGCAGCAGTGTCAGGACTGTCAGTTTGGTGGAAACAGTAGAGCAATGTTTTTTTTTTTTCTTGGTAAGCGTTGAACAAAACAGGCGAGCTCCACTGAAACACATCTGTCTCTGTAAAAAAGGCATACCGGTGTACTTGAATAGTGCCATCTGCTTCAAGTCTGGAAGGAGACTGTTGTCCATCACAGCTGCTCTCAGACGCCGGGCGGCAGGTGAACCTGCCCGGAGCAGCTTCTTCCCTCTCTGCTGCTCCAGTCAAAAGTGAAGCTGCACATATGGGGACGTTGTTTTCAGATGTCCCTCTTTCATCCGGACATGACGCCCACTGCTCTGAGTGTCCATTTATGCAGGTCCACTGGATTTTAATTTGGTTGGAATTCGTTGTAACTTTTTTCTTGTCAATGCAACAGCCACATCTGCGGCATGTTTTAAAAAGTTCCATGAGGTTTGATTCGTTCACCAGCCACTTTTTTTCAGCCCATGCTCCTGGAGTCTCTCCGATGGAGCTTCCTGAGGCAGAGCCAGAGCCGGATCCTGGGCTGAGAGGCGAGGCAGCGCTGGGCGTTGCATAACCGATGTCTACCAGATAATCCATCTCCCAGCAGCTCGTGTTCGTTCGCCCTGCAGGATCTGCTGCGTCTTCCCGTTGGGTCTGAAGAGACAGGATAGTTGTGGAATTTATAGCGAACTGCGATGCTGTTTTGATTATGGGTTTTGGATATGACATCAGCTGTAGTACTATACAGAGCTAAGGATCATCAAAGACTTCAACCTCCACCAAAACAGTCAGTCAACTGCTGTAAAGGGAAAATGGATCTATATACAGTAGTTACTTTATAATCAGTCATGACTCAGTTGACACTTTGTACATACTGCTAGCTTATTGAGTGACTGTTTTTGCCATTATCCTGCCATGTTTTTGTCAGGCCAACACAATAACTATTTTGTATTTTGCTCTACATACTGCTTCTAATTTATTTTGCATTGTAAGTTACTTGGTTGTAACTTCTGTAATCTCTGTTATGCACTTCTGCTGCTGCTGTGTACCTGAATTTCTTCATCAATAAAGTTCAATCAATAAAGTTCTACCTTACCTTACCTTACCTTACCTTAACTAAAGCTAACAGAAAATTCCTGGAGAAACTTTGTGCTTCCTGCTGCTTGGTGTGTATGGTGTTCTAGGTGGTTGCTAGCCGACTGCTATGATGCACTGTATGGTTGCCAGGGCATTGCTAGGTGGTCGCTATGGTGTTGTTGATGGTTGCTGTAGTGGCGCTAGGCAGTTGCTATGGTGTTGTGGATGGTTGCTAGGGTGTCGTTAGGTGGTTGCTATGGTGATGTGGATGGTTGTTAGGGTGTTGCTATTGTGTTCTGGGGGGTAGGTAGGTCGTTGCTAGTGGTTGCTAGGGTGCTCTGTGAGGTTGCTAGGGTGATGCACAGGGTCCCTGCCTGCTTGTGTGGCTATTAGTTCAATTCTCTGTTTCTAATGTCCCTGTTAATATGACCAGCAGATAACAGGCATGTCCATGTCCACACTGATAACAGCTTATAAGTCAAAACTTGTCACAACAAAAAATCCAATCCAACCCTTTTGGGAGCCACATTACCTCATCAAACTTTAACATAGAAATATTGTTGAAACTTTAAACAGGTCACAAGACTTCAGACTTGATTGGGTGAAATCAGTATTTTGATATCTAGTGCAGTTTTTACGAAATCGCAGGTTAAAAACTCCCATCATCTATAAAATAAAAAACTACTTCGTTAAAACCATACTATATATTAATATACCCATTTACTCTCCAAAATCTTAAGTTGTGTGACCGCTTAAATGCTTCAGCCAGGTTTCCACGTTAAAGTATGACGAGGTAATGTGGCTCCAATGAGAGGTGGTTTGGTCATTTTCGCGACGACTTCTCATTGTTTCTGGAAATTTTTGCAGTTTTTCGCGAATTCTGTCGACTTGTTTACTCGATTCGCTCAGTCGCAGTCATTGCAAAGTCACAATTCACGTTTTGGTGTATAATTTACGGGGAGTTTCTGAAAGCTGCGATACTAGTTAGGTGCCGAAATTTGAACGGATGATAGAATAATTAAATAAAAAAATAAAATAAAAACATTACCTCCACTGTGTATGCAGCAGGTCTCGGAACAGCGTTTTTCTTCAGGAAAAAGTGCTTTGGTACAGGATTTCTCTTCCTATTTGCCTGGCAGTAGTCCTCCCGTTCAAAGTGGTCACTGCAGACCCGGTGGTCTGCACGGCGCAGTGTCCGGACGGGAGTGTTAGCATCCATTTGTAACACAGCTAGCCACAACTTCAGTGTGTCCCTATTCCACAACGGTAGTCTGTGAAAGCTACGCGAAGTGTGGCGCGACATTCTGTTGTCACAATTCGGAAATGCGCAAATACGAACCATTGATTATTTCTTTAATATTTTAGCTGACACCAAACTATACTTTCTGTACTCCGACTCTGTGTTTCACTCTTCCCCGGACGGCTGTAACTCTCTCAGGTTGTTGACTTCCTGCAACAACGCACATCCCGCGAGATTTCCGAGCGACAGTGTAGGGATCCTTCCCATAATGTTGTCTGAACCTGTAATGCAATCTGAACCTGTCAATGGCAAAAACAAATACTTTTTGAGGACGTATTTTGATAAATTTCCCTGTTGTATTACATTACAACTGCGTCACTCACGGTTTCCGGTTATAGCGTTCTCGTTCAATAATGAATTATGGATTAATTATTTATCGGTGTGATTCTATTTCGGACTTTGTTATACATCTCGCATTGTAAACACTCACACACTGACCAGCCTGAATAATAATTTAACTGTCCCACTGTCCCTTCAAGTTATTTACCCAACTTCATTGGGTAAATTCAATTCATTCAATACATAGAGCATAC
>OMLF01012548.1:12448-23016 GCA_900302615.1 Holocentrus rufus | reverse complement strand
ATGTATGTTCTATTAAAAGCTTTACAAGCAATGGTGCTTGCTATTTGTACCACTGGTATTGAGTCACCATAATTCTTCTTCTCATCATTATTATTATTGTTATTATTATTATTATTATTAGTGGTGGTAGTAGTACTAGTAGAAGTAGTAGTATTACACCACAATGTGTGATACCACAATAATAATAATGACAATGATAATAAGAATATAAACATTATTTGCTCATCAATTTTAAAAAACACATAAAATACATTACACAAAATGATTCTGATAAATAAGAATAGATACAATAAGAATCCAAGATATTGTACTGTTCATGTTGATTATTAACCACACTCAAACACAAGCTAGTCAAGTTAACACCAAACAGCATCATTTAAGTCTTATTCAGGTCTAAGTACAGAAATACACACTTATTTTTTCTTGAATGAATTTGCCATACATAAAATAATCCTACATGTCATCATCATTATTAACTACAGTATGATGAAGGTGTCTGAAATGTACATCTCTTTGACAAGACAAGTTGAGAAGTCAATGTGTCACAGCGAAATGTGATTTTTTTAGGCTGTATGGCGTTAATTGCTGAAAACAGAATGAACAGCAGAATAAATCAACAAATGGGTACAAATTCATGCTACGATGAGTTATGAAAGCATAAGAAAATTTTCCCATAAAGCTGATGTTCCATTTACAAGTCAAACTCCTCTGGGACACATGCCACTATAAAATACCCCAAATTTAAATGCTGAATCATGCAGAATTTCACCTGAGAGTGTGAAACAGATAAAAATCCATGGCATTCCACGTTTCTTCAAGCTCGACCAGTGATGCAACTCGGACAAAATGACCGTAGACATCTTTGTTGATTAAGTGCAGATGTTGTCTGCCTGTCAATGCTGCTCCACTTTTTTTTTTATATGTGGTGTACCACTTCCTCTGTACATTGCACGCGCAAACTTGGTGTTGAGGAAAATATGAATCTTTTTGAAGAGCTCACTCAAACACACCAGAGATGTCAGCAGCAAGACATCAATATGCTGAACACCACCACAGAAGGAGAGAGTCTAATGTTTAAACTGCTTTAAACTGCTTAAAAAAGTGCTTAAAAGTAGTAGTCATGGTCACTATGGGGGATTAGAATATCAGGTAATAGACAAGGAGAAGTTAATAGGAGTGAACAGAGCACATAGAAGGGGAAGAGAAAGTAGTCTAATCCAGTGACTACAGGGAGCATTCCTGCACTTAATGCTTTTTGGGTGGTGGGTGAAGAGTGTTTTTGCCTGCATTTGACATAGAATGAAGTAGAGAGACAAGAAAGATTGAAAGAGAAGGTTTCTGGTGGAGCAAATTACACAGCTGACTACAGTGTTGTCATTGTTGCTTAGTGTCTTGCTCCTCTTTAAATAAACTGCCTGCCTCCCAGATGAACCAAAGCATTAATATATATGCATAAATATGTACTTTTATATACTTTTAATATATACTTTTACACTGTTCTTTCAGTGCTGTTATCTATCTGAACTTTGAACTATGACTCACAAAACAACTTAAAGAAATGACAAGAATAAATCAACCCTAAATGGAAAATGAGTAATACAAAGGCACACTGCGTTAACGAGTCTTTCAGAGGTGTTAAAAACTTCTGCTGCAACAGGATATGGCACACCTACATGATCGGGGACCCCCTACGCCAAGACTTCCCCTTGTAACGGCTGACATGAGACCACCAGTACAGGTGTTGGAATATTCTCAGGTTTGCATTTTATTATCTTGGAAATAGAAAACTGCATCAGTCTCTATGCTACTACTAGGTAGGTGAGGAGGCTTTTCCTGAAACATTGTATTACTGCTATATAAGCTGTTCAGTTGGGATCAATATCTTCAATCAATATATTCAATCAATATATTCAATAAACACCATATAAAGTGTTAAAGTGATTAAAAATCAACAGATAAAATCAGAATGACATAAACATTTACAAATTAAAGTTTGTGTGTATGAAGAATACTTTTTAGAAAAATACAGCTGAGTTCAGGACTGTTTTTAATGATGTCTATTAGGACTGGACTTAGTCCAAGCAAGTCCAGACATGCACGGGTCCAGAATTTCATTATAATTTTATGCAAATGCACATGACACTATTATTTTTTTCTTGAAGATAGTCAAATAAAAATAAAGAGGGTTGGCCTCCTGGGGTTAGGAGGGCCCTCCAAAATAGAATATAAGCAGGTGTATTGAGGGAAATCTTCAGTCTTCCTTGGGGACTGACTCATGCTTATTTCTGTTTGAGATCTTAAAGAGAAATAAAGCCTTCTCCACACTCTGCCTGACTCCTGATCATCATTTTTTGGACCCGTTCAAGGACCCGTCCAGCCTAGAGTATTGTGCTCCACTTTAGAGAAGTTTTTGGCGTTATCGGACCCAGACAGCGGACAGCATTTTTGCCACTTCATAGGCCTATATGAGTTTAATTTCTACAGGTAAAAATAACAAAAAAATGATAATACCGTATTGACCCGAATATAAGACAGGGATTTTTTTCCTATGAATAAATCTGAAAAAGTAAGGTCGTCCTATATTCGTTGTTTAGACTTTTATACTTTAATATATATCCGCAACAACAGGTGGCGCCTAATAGTAGTAACCTGGGGCGTCGTCCTATAATCAGGGTCGTCTTATATTCGGGTCAATACGGTAATATTAATAATAATAATAATAAAATCTGTGTGCTCGTCCGCATTCACTACATGCCCAATCTTAAACATCTGTCATCAAGCAGCTGATGTTATCTGTATATCTTATGTCATGCTGTATTCTGTTGCAATTACAATTCTGTAAATACAGGCAAGCACCCTTTGTGATCACTGTTCCATATTTACTTTTAATAAATAAATAATAAATAGTTTGAAAGTGGCCCATAATCATTTCAAAACTCTGTATTGAGAAGATTATTGTATATTACTATTGTTTGTAGCCTACTTTTGTAGAAAGAAGAAAAACTTCATTACCCATACACCCTTCTGCCTGCGTATTTGTCATAACGTCACTGTCAATCGTTAAACTTCAACATGGAGGACATCGTAGTCGGAGAAAAGAACCCGGTATGAATCAGTAAAGATTGATACGAATATCAGAATTTGTTTAGATGTGTAATTTCATATGAGACGTTTGTTTGAAATATAGCTGCTAGAGTGTTGGTATTGATTGGCCATATTTTGTAGTCTTTTGTTACATCCTAGTTAGCATTTCTGGACCGTAAACGTGCCAATTCATTCTCTACTCGGTGCAATTGCTATGTCATGCAAGCTGACTTTAGCTATAAGCATTAGCATGATGCTGGCAGGGCTCAAGGAAGAGGTTTTGTATTAAAGAATATGAGCGATTTATGAAATTATATTGTTCAAATGTTAATCATGAACGTTTGGAGTATCTGCCTGTCGCTATTCGGTTGCTCAAAATTTGATTTTGCAAGCTGCTGTTAGCCTAGTTGGCTAACGTTCGCCCAGTTAGCTGTTAGCTAAGTTAGCTAAAGATAACTGTGTGTCTCTTTTCTGAGGTTCGTGAATGTTACCAAATAAGCGTGTTTGTCAGTGTTTCGTTTCCAAGTTACGTCTTTACTATCCTTTTTTATGTGCTGAAAATGACCTTTTTCACAACATGGTTTTAATGAGCGCTAATGAGTGAAATATTGAACAAGCTTTATAGTATTGTGTTGTGTAGCTAACATTCCTGTGCCCATGGTGAATGTGTGTGGCATTCAAGATTCATGAGATTTATTTCATAGTTGTAAATCAGCAATGAAATGAGATTGCAACAACAACTGTGCACGTAGCAAACGTAAGATAGAATTAAGTAAACATGAGACAGCCCCTGACATCCAATACTGGGATTCAGGAGCTGTCCGACCTCTAAAATATAATAATATGACCTATATACAGGGGAGGGAAAAATAACGGCATATTCACAAAATCTATATTACATAATAAAAAATAAGGTAAAAGAGACAGAATAATAATAATAATAATAACTGTTTTAAATAAGTGGCGAGCTATAACTAACATTACTGACATCTTACATACAGGACGACGTGCCCGCAATGCTGACCTCCAGACCTCAGACAGGTTTGTCCTTCCTGGCACCAGAACCTGAAGACCTTGAGGACCTTTACAGCAGATACAAGGTCTGATACCAAAACAAACACTCACAACATTCGCTGCACTGTTTCTTCATGTCGCATCGTGTTGCAAGTTTCATACACCTCACCTTGGTTTGGATGTCTGACATCACAATAAGGACACCATTGGCCCTACCTTCAGTTGCCCTCGGTGAACCACTAGCCCTGACCAGGACCATTATACTATGTCTCATGTATGATGGTTATGGTCAAGGTTCGTGAACCTCATGAAATGTTTCCTCTGTTTTTGTTCTGGAAGGGCACAGCACTGCATTAGAGATTTACCAGTGCTGCCAGACACAAATTATTAAAGTGTCATGACATTTCAAATTGATGTTTCATAATTAACTATTCAAAGAAAAACATTTCTGCTCTGCATCCTTATGTATAACTATAATTGGGACCAAATCAGGGATAGACATGTAACACAATCTTATAAAAGTAAGATTGTACCACGCAGATGCCAGCAACATGCAGATGAATTTTGTTTTCTACAAGTTTTTCATTTTACTATTAAACAAGGTCCGTATTGTTCATGTTTGAGCAGAACAAAATTGATCTGTTATGAAGCCACACCATTTTCCTTCATAGGCAGCTCATATGTGGTATTTTTTCTGACCAAACTGAAAGCGTTAAACATAAAGGTGTCTGATGTGCGCACACACACACACACACACACGTGTGTTGTTCAACATACTGTTGAAGCTATAAAATCATTTTGATAATAATGATCAGTTTATATCAGGCTAGTGAACAGTCCAGACAGGCACAGTCCACTTAGGCACTGTTGCTTTGTGTGGAGCAGCATAACAGACAGTCAGAGCCTGTTTGATCGAGTTGTTTTGTTTTGATATCAGTGGCTCATACTCAAAGTGTGTGCAGGCAAAAGATTGTATATAAAGCAGACAAAGGTACTCAGATGTTATCATCATATTAACCTCTGTTCCAGACATGCAACATCCAAACTGTAGCAGCATTTGATGCAGGTGTTAATTTTGGACCTTGAAACATACTGTATGTTTTATAAGCTTTTCTTACATAGGACCTTAAAAATATTTCCAGTTGTCTCCACACAAACCTCACCACTCTGGTGACATAACTTGCTAAAACTCTTTAAAGCAAGGGATAACCCGAATCTATGAACAAGGAAATTCATACCACTTGCTGCGGACAATATATCAAAATTTTACATATTGCAGTATTACTTGACAGTATATATTTTGGAACAGAAAAATTAATTGCAGTATTAGCTAAATTGTATTTTGCTGTAATCATAAATGAGAAGTTTTCCCATCACAAGCTTTAGATATTTTATTGTTTGCACTTTACCTGGACAGCATTTTTAAATTGCTGAAATTCCAACAACACAGTACCATTGATAGAAAGATGCGCAGCTCAGAAATAAATATAGACAGTCATACTTTACCAGTGAATTTTTTTATGACATTGTATCATGGTTGTATTGAACCAAAGCATACCATGAGAGAAGTATAAAGTCCCATCCCTACCACTCTGGCAGACTCTCACCCTGCTCTCCTCCTTTCCTTTGTGGTTGCAGAAGCTGCAGCAGGAGCTGGAGTTCCTGGAGGTGCAGGAGGAGTACATCAAAGATGAACAGAAGAACCTGAAGAAGGAGTTTCTCCATGCCCAGGAGGAGGTCAAGAGGATACAGAGCATCCCGCTTGTCATTGGCCAGTTTCTGGAGGCTGTAGACCAGAACACAGCCATTGTCGGCTCCACTACAGGTATCATTAAAATGAAAATCAACCATTCACTGCCTATACCAGTTCTGAGTAATGAATTGAAAAATTTGCATCAATGACTAGCAGTGTAGTATATTATAATATAGTCATAATCTGTTAAAAAAATAGCAGAAATGCAAGTCACATTGCTGACACCTTGCATGTGACTTTTGGTAATTGATTTCAATATTTAGTAAATTCTCTGACACTGTTGGTGCATACTTAATTTTTCACAGTGCGTGTTGGATCAGAATGTTACTATTGTGCATGTAAATTTAATGTAGCAGTTTCCACAGAGAGGTCAGATAACTAATTTATGATACAAGATTGGAGACTTAATTCCCTTTGAACTTGGCTACAGTTCCTATAGAGCATCACATGCTGCATGTTGGGCTTTAATGGGAAGAGTGACACTGTTGATGTTGAAATTTTAGGGTTTTGAATGAACTTTATTGCCCCAGTTTACACCCCAAACTGCTGAAATGTTGGGTAGACACAGTTTTAAATAAATATTCCACATTTCAGTTGAATGTCTTTTAACCGTTTTGTCGTCAGTGTGTGTGACAGACACGCACTGATTGTCTGGTGAGAGGCAGCATCAGAGCTCAAGTTAATGTTTCAGGTTTTATCCTCTAACAAGTACAATAAATCGCCTACTGGCATGAAGATTTGTCAGATGAGTAGATAACAGGACATTATCTACAAAACACTAATGATGCAACAAAAAAATCAAATCATATTTAGAAAATAAGAATTAATGTAACAGCAGATGGTGCATACTGCATACCAGCTGCATATTTTAATGCCTCATGGAGTTCAGCTGTTCGGTGTGCTGAGAGAACCTGGAGGAGATACACGGTGTGCGCAGTCAGATTTTAATTATTCATTGAGTACAGCCAGCTAAGACATGTGAAACATTCATATTAAATTTGTAATGAGTTCTTGTACTGTGTTCTTCCTCCTTTTTTTTTTTCCTTCCCCCGCGTCTTCCTCCCTCTCAGGGTCGAACTACTATGTGCGCATCCTGAGCACCATCGACAGAGAGCTGCTGAAGCCCAACGCCTCGGTGGCCTTGCACAAGCACAGCAACGCCCTGGTGGATGTGCTTCCTCCAGAGGCTGACAGCAGCATCATGATGCTGACGTCAGGTGAAACACTCAGTACCACCGCCTCCCAGAGGATGTCAGGCCATAATCTGTAGCTGTTAATGACATCTTACATCCCTGAGTTTATATATTTCCTGTCATAAAATGATTTTGGGCTGGGACATAATGTAGGTAGGGATCATTCAAAAGTCTGCGGTAGGTTGCGAGTGGGATCGGGAGTGTGACTATTAGGTGACATTTGGCAACTCCTTTTGCTCCAGTAGTGCCACTTAATTTTTTTGAAGTAGGTGATCAGGAGAGCTGGCAACTGGAGCGGATTATAAAGCTGCACTCCCTCTGCCCTCGCCTTAATCCCATTTGTCTCCCGTTGGTAATCAAGTTCTTTTGAAACAGCCTGATTAATGCAGTTTGGTTAGATCACACATTCAAGCTAATATTTGTTAATATGAGTCACAATTGCAGTATATCTGATGTATTTGTCTTCACAATCCAAAGCAGAAAACCTCACAATTCAGTGTGGTTTGCTTTTCCATGGTGTCATGTGAGAGTTGAAAATAATAAACACAGGCTGGGAAGCTGTTGCATAATAACCTTTGTCGGGTTAATAATAATAATCTAGCTCAGGCATGACTTGATCGTGGAAAAAATGTCACAATCAGCCACAAGTGATAGGCAGGATTTGCTTTTGGATTTGTTTCCTGAAACTAAAACTGCACAAAACTAAAACAGACAGAAAGTGGAATGACAGCGTTGAAATAATAAACAATTATTTTGGTTCTGTAGCTGCTTACTGATGCTTTTTAGTGTTGCTCATGTGTTGCTGTGCTCTCATTTCTCTCTGGTTGTATTCAGTTCATGCTTCATGTCAGTGTGTCTGTGGCCATCTGGACTGTCATATGTAAACACCAGAATTGCTCCTGAACTCCTCTCATTTGCCTGTTTGTAACACTGCTGTGTTTCCTCTCCCAGACCAAAAGCCAGATGTGATGTACGCTGACATCGGTGGTATGGACATCCAGAAGCAGGAGGTCAGAGAAGCAGTGGAGCTGCCTCTCACACACTTTGAGCTCTATAAACAGGTGAGCAGGTGCAATGTTGCTGAAGGAAATTTTTATTTTTAAAATCTAAAGTTTGCTTCAGCAGCATCCTTCAACATCCAGGTTGGCTGTCAGCAGCTGTAGTCATTTTTTTGAAGAAATAATAACCCGATCACAAATGTTCTGATGATAGAACTCCAAAAAAAAATGTTAATCCAACCCAAACAAGAGCTGGGACATTTCATGCAGCTGTGCAACAAAAAATGACATTGCAATATCAGCAGTGAACAAATTTAGTCTTGAATATTGTGCACTATGGCACCGTTATGGAAATAAGAAATTTGCATTGGATAAATGCTACATATTTGATAACAATGTCTGTCATAGTTTGCATGCCAGTGAGCGTCTGGTGGAGACAGAGCTGAGCTAACCGTTATCTTCACCTGTGACCGTTACCTTTCTCAGATTGGCATCGACCCACCCAGGGGTGTCCTCATGTACGGACCTCCAGGTTGTGGAAAGACCATGTTGGCTAAGGCCGTGGCTCACCACACTACAGGTAGGCTCACTATCCCAGAGGCATAAAATGCACTTGACTCTACGTTTAGTAGTATAAAGTTTTAATAGGTATGTTGCGGTCTGCTGTGTCTTCCTTTGTATAGAAGGTGAAACTTAAATTTCAAATGGTGATTCTTACTAATATATATGCATCATCTCATGACTTAAATCAATATGTCACGCCTACAGTAGATATTTTCATGAATGATTATTGACTAGAGATATTGACTTACCCGTTTCTGTTCTTTTCGTGCCTCCCAGCGGCGTTCATTCGTGTGGTCGGCTCAGAGTTCGTCCAGAAGTACCTGGGTGAAGGCCCTCGTATGGTGCGTGACGTCTTCAGGCTGGCGAAGGAAAACGCCCCCGCCATCATCTTCATTGACGAGATTGATGCCATTGCCACCAAGCGTTTTGATGCACAGACTGGAGGTACGGACCAATGCTTCGCTTGTAGCTCACACCTCGACGACCCCGAACCTACATAGCAAACCAGTTACCGTTTGCTGACTGTTACACGCAACCATCAGTTTAACAGCCATCACGATCCTTTTTACTTCTATTCCGTTAGTGACGTGTTTGCTTTCATGACATTCAGAGGTTAATCTATCATCACCGCTATGTTGTTATTGATCATGTGCTTCCACTACAGTGCAAATGCATTGGATGACTCCTTCAGGCTATTTTTACCATTACCATTGTCTGGAAAATTCATATTGCTATAGAGGATTCTGTAGGGGTCTCCCATAAACTAATTTCAAGCTACAGTAAGGGTCGTTGTGTTGTGTTTTGTCCTCTTTTGCCTCGTTGCAGTACATCATGTGAGAAATTATGGCATAAACTGATAAAAGCTACGGTTTGACTCAACTTTTAACTTTTTGCCTAAGAGAATAACTGATGCTAAGAAGGTTAGGATTTCAGTTTTTTGGGGCTCATGGTGGCCATTGATATTTGTCTGATAAAGATTGATTATAACCTGCTTACACAATAGTGTTGCAGTAAAATGCAGCAGACTAATCTCCTCCTCCTCCTCTCCTGCAGCTGACAGGGAGGTGCAGAGAATCCTGCTTGAGCTGCTCAACCAAATGGACGGCTTCGACCAGAACGTCAACGTGAAGGTGAGCCCGGTCGACTTGTCTGAGGCGGCGGTTTGCTGTTCCCCCGTGGCTGCACCATCTTCTTATCTGCTGACTTGTGGTCCCAGTAATGCGCTTCCACCAGCCACTCATTCACTTTTATTCTCCGAGCCTCATGTCTGTCCACTCAGATTAGAAAGCACTCCAAAGGTTTATGTCAGGGACTCTTTCGATTTTAAAATGGGCTTTTTGCCCACAAGCTTTTTTTAATGCAGCACTTCTCAGACTCACAGAGCTGAAAGCTGTTTACTATCTGCTTATTTCAAGGAACTATTTTTTTTCTATGAAGAATGCAAACGTCTGTTAACATGAAGTGCTTGTCTCTGCACATAAGACTTCCCAACACTGTAAACGGCTGCTCAGTTAAATAGTTTATACTACATTTCAGGACACAAACCTTCAACAATGAAGTTCTAGGTTTTAATGCTGAACCATTAAAAAACTTAAGTTTGACAGCCCCTACATACCACATCAGCGTGCCCTCTGACCTAACTACTATGGTCACGTGATCTCCACTCACATTTCACCCTCCTTCAGGTGATCATGGCCACCAACAGAGCGGACACACTGGACCCGGCTCTGCTGCGTCCCGGTCGTCTGGACAGGAAGATCGAGTTCCCCCTGCCAGACCGCAGGCAGAAACGCCTCATCTTCTCCACCATCACCAGCAAAATGAACCTCTCTGAGGAGGTCGACTTAGAGGACTGTATCCTTATGGCCTGACAGAAGCAGACGTGTGTGTGTGTGTGTGTTTGTATGTGTACATCCTGGTAAGATATTTACTTTTCTCCTCAGTTTTTTTTTTTTTTTTTTT
>OMLF01012548.1:0-12428 GCA_900302615.1 Holocentrus rufus | reverse complement strand
GAGATTCTGGTCCATCTTCCAGACAGTTTTATTGAATAATACGGCAGTTGCATTGCATAAGACACTCAGTTTGCACCTCAAAACTGCAAAAAAAAAAAAATCCTGGAAAAAAGCCAGTTTCTACATGGAGCCAATTGTCAAAGACCACACAACGCTGTTTAAAATAACTGTTGCTGTGGCGACTGAATGAATGTTGGACAGTGTCAGAGTTTACCTTTTTCACTGTATATTCTCCAGTTAGAACATGGAAGACCAAGCCGGATCGTGCAGTCTCTTCCCATTCAGAAAAATGAGGCAGGTGACAGAAACCCAGCCATCCTGTTTCTGTGTTGTTAAATATTTACATCCCTTTTTCCTGTGATTGTCCGGCTCAGCTGTTCTGCTGTAGACCAAATGAGCCGTGGCGGTTGGCTTTGATTCAGCTGGTTGAGCTCATCATTATCACATTTCATCATGCAACTTTGATCATGCACATAGGTAATGCTTTTTCCACCCTAGACCTTTTGATGGTTTATTTACCAAGAAGTAGTTCAGCTTAAAGGGTTCAGCTTGTTGGTGATTCTACCAGTGTCTTTATGCCTTTTACCATAATAAAGCCATGCCTATTTTTATTTGACAGAAGAACCTGACAAAGATGTAAAAATGGACTCCAGTATCAGAGCGGCATAATGGCAGATGAATAAAAATACATGGATTTGGCGCTCCGGTGATCTAAAAATAGAATTTGAGCTGCAGTCACTATTGTGTTTTTCTAGATACACTGCATAGTGCCACATATCCTAGCATATCTATAAAAGCGTTGTCTGTTTTCATTGGCATTTTGCATGTGCTAAAATGTTGTGTAGTACACTTGTCCTTAACTGATGTGCAGATGTGGCCAGACCAGACAAGATCTCGGGAGCTGATATTAACTCCATCTGCCAGGAGGTGAGTCAGAGCTTTGGCAGTCAAGTGGATATTTATTTTTCTTTCCACTGTTGGTCTATTAACCGGCAGCCCAACAGAAAATGGAAAATAATATGGTTTGTGTGCCTTATTTATGGAGTAATTTTTGGAGTATTTTTTTTTTTTTTTCTACATGTCGTTTTCATTTGCTCCTTTCCCGTGTCAGGCTGGCATGTTGGCAGTGCGTGAGAACAGGTACATCGTCCTGGCCAA
The DNA here is from genome assembly GCA_900302615.1 of Holocentrus rufus. Classification (NCBI taxonomy): domain Eukaryota; kingdom Metazoa; phylum Chordata; class Actinopteri; order Holocentriformes; family Holocentridae; genus Holocentrus; species Holocentrus rufus. Next base: position 11,270 of record OMLF01012548.1, on the reverse strand, counting down.
AGACTTCGAGAAAGCTTACAAGACCGTTATCAAGAAGGACGAGCAGGAGCACGAGTTCTACAAGTAGACAGAAAAGTACGCCCCGACCCCGACCTCCCCCAGAAGAAAAGAGGTGCTCAGACACACCAGTTTGTTTTTGATTGACATTATGTGTCTGTATCTTCACTGTATCTTGTGTGGATCTCCCAGACCCTGACTTGCGTTGACACTGACAAAACTTACTCATTGCACCACAAAGCCAAATTGAGCCCTAAAATTTCAGCCTTTAGAAGACGCACTACTGTGTGATGGACTGTTTGTTTTACAGGCACCCTCCAGACCCTGACTTGCGTTGACACCGACCTCGGACAAAACTTACTCACTGCACCACAAAGCCAACTTGAACCCTAAGATTTCAGCCTTTAGAAGACACACGACTGTGTGATGGACTGTTTGTTTTACAGGCACTCTGCAGGTTCCTGACTATATTTGACCCTGACTGTAGTTAAAACAACAGTGGAGCATTTGTATCTATATGTACTTGACAAAACAAAACTAAAAAATATCCATTAAAGATGTTTTCCATAAAAAAGTAAATGATCCCGTTCTTTTTCTGCAATGAAATATGGTTTTTGGTTCATGCATGCGGTCATGTGAGTGGTTGTCACTGTTACAAAGTTGTGGGCGTAGCAGCACTTTAAGGATGGTGACACATGCTTTTTGGCAACAGTATGTTTCTGTGTGGTAAAAGTGGTGATGTCTAAGGAACTCCTTTGGCACCGTTGCCCAATATTTTGTCTTCAGCTGCAACTGAAATTGCAGAACAAAATTAAAGCTGGAAAATACTTAAGTTGTTCAGCATTATCACCCAAATGTTTCCCACTTTGACCTCAGATGTATACTAAGGAAGCGGATATTGGGAGAAACACTTTATAATTTGTGACCACTTGATTCAGGGCTATAAAACAAATACTGGAGAGTTGCAGGCATCCTTAGCAGCTGTAACCATACATCCGATGGACATACTCCCATGTGGATAGGCTCCCACCAGTGGCTGCATCTTGGAGCTGACAAAGTCGAGACAAATAGATGCCAGTGACGGGACTGGCGGCGCTGTGAGTCCTGATGGATTGTCTCCTCTCCCTGTCTGCAGCCCTCTGTCTCTCTTGTTCCTCGTCTGTCCATGAGTCAAAGCAGTGCAGCCTGAGGTTGCAGCTCTCCCTTCAGACCACAAGGTGGAGGAAGTTCATTAACCGCAGCATCATAAGAAGTGGATTACATCCAAGCTGCAGTATCATTAAAACAAACATACAAGGAGCATCACCTCTGTCCATTAATCCTATGGGAAAACATGGCTTAATATTACCTAAACCAGTGGTCCCCACTCAGAATCAGGGACACCCAGTGGCCTTCAGGGGGTCCACAGAACTCAAGTGATTTGATGTATTAGTCAAAGTTAATAAAGAGTAAAAACAAACTAGTATACCCACTGGTGTTTCCCTTGGTCTCTCTCAGGAAGGTGGTCAGTGACTTGGTCAAAATAGTAAGGACACAATTGCCAGATTGCTTGTTCAGGGCACCAGGACATCCCGGCAAAGATATATTCCAGTGCGTGGTTTGGCCCAGTGTCCAGGCCAGGGAACAGGCGATACCACAAGGCCAACACCAAGGCGTCCATATTGATATGGGCCATAGAGCAACCAGGTCGGAGTACCTGGTACAGGGATGGTGGCTCCTCAGACATAGTGGAAGTATTTGGAGAACCTGTTGACCTCAAATTCATGGGGTCAAAAAACAACTAACAAAAAGCAGTCACATTTACTATGGATGCAGAATGTTTTTTTCTTGGTTAGAACCAGACATCTTTTGTCTGTTGAAATAACAAGCATGTGGCATCAGGACGTCAGTCATCAAAGAGGCAAGCTTTTATCAGTAATGACAGATCTTACCTTGATTGAAATCGTGAAATCTTGGCTTTTTTTCGTTTGTTTAGTTTCAATGTTAGACCAGAATATTGATCCCGCTCTAGAACACATCATCTTAATTGTTTAAACGCACACATCAAGTAAATAAAAATAAATACCGCTACTACTAACGTTGCTAGTAAGATAATAAAGAGCGGGATATAATAAAGAACAGAGCAGGTGATACATATTTTTTAATTACATGATTTTGCACAAAACACTCGATTGTTTTGAAATATTAAAAAAAGAAAAAGATGAAAGCCAAAGAATGAACACCTGTAATGAGCCTTTTACTTATAGACTACTTCCATGATAGGCTACTATTGTTGCATATTGTAATGTCAAGTTTAAATTCGCCTCTTTAAACCCCAAATTATTCAATCTTGCTGCTTTACTATATGTAAAATTGTTTGTTTTGCTCCCATTAATGGTTTTTGTTTCAATCTGTTGAAACATCTGTATCTGATATTATACTGCTGAGCCTATGTTTTTTCTTTTGTAAAAGATTTTTTTTTCGAAATGAAAATTACGATTACTGTTACCCACTATTAATAAATTAATTTATCCAGCAGAGCGCCAAACATATGCTTTTCATGTAACTTGGGCGTACAGGCTGCTAATGTAATTTGTTAATTTTACAACCATCCGCCCACCCAAGAAAAAAAAAAACGTTTCTCCGTGAAGGAGGGTGTAGAGAAAACTGGTGCTGTGCCACAGAAATATGTTCAGTCGCACTGCAAGAGTGCAGCGCACCACATCCCCTACACAGCATCAACTTCAAAACATATCTAAACCACGGAGGAGGGTGGTTATTGAGTGGAATATCGACGGCCAACTGCCGCCACAACCAACGATGGAATAAAAGAAGCTCTTCTGGTAAGAAAGAAACAGTAAAATACAATGTTAACCTCCACCGAAAACGCCACATCGTGTGTGGCTCGTAGCAAGCTAGCTAGCCAGTTAGCTAACGTCAGTTAACCAGCAGCGGCTAGCTTGGGTTGGCTGTCTTTCTGCTCACAGCTGGACAGGATCAGTTCCAGTTGGAGTTCGGCAAGAAGACAGTTGCCTTTCTGATCTTAAAGTGTGGCCCATCATTTACTGTTTTGATTAATTCTGTTTATGTTAGTTACGCAACACTTAGACGCTAGTTAAGGTTAGCTCAACTTAAAGTCAGTCCGAAACCCCCCTTACATTGATGATAACCCGTTTGGTCTGTTCTCGTAGCGGCTACGATAAGGCAACAGGGCAGTTTCGGGTTTTATTTTCAAATATATTAACTTTAGATACACAGTCAATACTTGTCATAAGCCAGTTGATGTTAGCTCAACTTAGTCCCCTTCACCCGCCCCCACAATACATGGATGGACTTCTTGAAAGTCTCTTTGCAAGGCACCTAAGTTGGTACTTTATTGTTGAAACCAGCTAGATAATATTGTTAGCTTTGTTAGCGTTTGTTTTGTTGGGTGTGTGTGCGGCGTTTTCTGGTTTGATAAATTTTGAATTTAGTCATGACTCAAGTGTTCATTAATAGCGAACTGCCGTTGAGGACTTTGAGGTTCCTGAAAACTGATGAAGACATTTCGTGTTCAACTTTGGAAGCGATGACGTATTGTTAACCTTTAGCCAGATTGGATTTTTTAATGCTAATTTCCGTCTCCATATTCTCGATGGACCCTTAACTATCTGTAAATAAGTTTTATTGCCTCAGTTATTCTTCGGCAGAACAAAAGGCCCAGGCGGTCCCCTCCCCCTCTGAACTGTCAGACTGATTTAGTCGATAGTTTTGCTGTAAGGGAGGGCAGACAGGCCGGCTGCTCTTTTTCAAAATACAGAGAGCTGTGATAGCTGTTATCTACAGACAGCAGAGATGGGATCTTTCTCTAATTGTCATACAACTTATACGTGGTTAAAGTGACGCAGCTTATATCCTTCCTTGATTTTGTGAGAACTACCAGTAACATTTGGTCAGCCAGCGGAAACGTACTACACATTCATTCACACATCGCTCTGTTGAGCAACTTATTGGTTTGCATCTGTAAGGTACATGAAAATGAAGAAAGAGTGGGTTTCCCAAGTACAGCCAGTGGTCTAACAGTTTTTCCTCTGTATATTTACCAGTGCTGCGTCACAACAGCAAGACTATAGCCACAAGCAAACAGTATAATTTAGTCATACCATTAACTAAAACAAAAATGAGCACAACCCAAATATTTAAAAAACAAACAATCAAACAAAAAATCATGATTAAACATTTACAGCACTTGCCCTTCAACTTGAAACTTAACTTAGACCCAGCAACAGATAGGATTGGACAATATCGATATTGTGATAGAAGACTAGATGTCTGCAATTTCCTTATTGCAATATTGTGTGAGTAAATGTTATCTTTTCTGGGGCTTCAAGGCTGCATTACAGCTCTAGCTGTTTTTATTATGTGCCTCCACCTGCTTGGTCATCATAGCCCAATTTCTAATGATTGGTTATCAAAAATGTCATTGTATCAGTATTTCCTGAAATCACCAGTAGTCATCCCTACATTATTGTCACAATATTGATATTGAGGTTTCAGTCAAAAATATCGTGAATTTTGATTTTGTCCATATATTGCCCAGCCCTATATGTGAATAAAACACAAAACTGCATAAATTTACAGAGGAAACACTGGGTGTAAGGTCTAACCTTCTCTTCCTAAACCACTCATTGACGTGAAGTATTGTGGTTTCCCCACTTTTCAGTGTGTAACTGAAGTTGCTGGTTTTATCTTCATTGCTCACACACTGCATGGTGTGCTTTTGGCTCTCACGGGCAGGCAAGGCATTAATCGGCTTTGAACAATCAGGAAGGACATTGCATGACACTGAGCTTGTTTTTTGAACTCCTTATCCTCACACACCTTTCTTATCTCTGATTGCATTCCTAGTTAACAACTGTTTGCAGTTACCTTGGATCTAATCAGTCTAAATTTCTGTTTGATTTTGCATTAAAAGGCTAACTGTTGCAGTTAATCTCATGTTGACTCACTTGTTAGATTCGTAACCTGTTGCCCCAGTTTGGGTTTTCAGATATATATGACTACCTCGTTTTTTTTTGTCTCTGTGGTTGTAGTTGCTATGTTGCATGGTTGGCTGTCCCTCAGGGGTTGGTTATAGGTAGAAACGAATGTTGCACTATGGAAACTGCGTGAGCACCAGAGGGAAGGGAGACAAAAAGAAAAAGTGGGAGGAAGGGAGGATGTTTCTCTCTCTGTCTCTCTCTCTCGGTCTCTCTCTCTCTCTCTCCTCAGCAGTTTGTCCCAGTGGAATCAGACCTAAGGGAACAGCCTTAGAGACGTGTACCAGCTGCACCCGCGATGAATGGCCTGGGCGCAGGAGGGGTTGCCATGACAGGGACGTTGGCACTCGTTGTTATGCAGACACCTCTTTGCTCAGGGCATGTTTGCATATGATTTCATTGCCCGGTCTTTCTCAGTTGGTGCATGAGAGCAAAGGGCCTACTTGGGAATCCAGGGACTGAGATGACCTTTCTTTTTTCCCCTCTAAAGTATGATGTGCTTTTATGGCTGCTAGTGGTTTTTGTGAAGAATGAGCTATCCCTATTCCCTAAACCCCTTGGCAGTCAAGAAAAGAAAAATGATGCTGTTGTGTAACACTGCACATCGTTTTTTTTTCTTTTCTTTATTTCTTTTCTTTTTCTTTTTTTTTTTTTTATTCTCGAGGCATTTTCCTTGTTACTGACCCAGGACTCTTGCCAGCCATGATACTATGGACTGAGGCAATGATGAGCTGCTGGCAGACTGTAGACCTCATCTGGCCCCCAGATCAGTTTCCTTCATATGTGCAGTATTACCACCAGTCCCTGAACCAGTTTAACTATTGTTGTGAGAGACAATGTGAACATGAGATGTGCACCTGGTATTGCTTATTTTTCTTGTGCAGTGTTTGTGGATAAACACCAAGCTAACTGTATCTCACTGCTAATGAGCTGACATTCATCTGTTCTCAATGTCTTTTCTTTTTGAGGATTGTAATTGTCCCATACTCAGTTATCCATTTGAAATTAAAAACTCAGACAGTGCAAACAAATTGCCAATTTTCTGTATGAGCTTTTAAAGTAATGAATTTTCATCAGTTTAGCATTGAGCATGGACAAGAAGGCTCAAGTCCTCATTCCTTTTGATGAATCAGCGTGTCATGGTAAAACATAAGGTCTTCAAGGCACGTTCAGTTATTTCAATACTGCTGTCTGTGGCTGCAAAGGAAGGCACAATGAAGTGAAACCAGACCAATCTGATAAGTTTAACCTCAAAACAACCAAGAGTTTCCACTGTCTCTCTTTTTTCCCAGAGAACATAGAGATAAAATAACAAGTTCTGAAATGTTATTAAATTTTAAATAAACTATTATTGCTTTTCCTCTGTATTGTTTGAGGAGTTGTGTTTGCATTAAGCCCAGCCCTCAGGTGATACCAGCACCATGTTCACAATGTGCCCTCTGACAGCTTGACAAGTTTGTGTCACCCTGCCCTTTGTGATACAAACTGCAAGTTTTATTCCTACGTTGCATTCGTTTGACATTTTTAAAAGAGGGTCATGAACACCACAAATTGAAAAAACTAACGTTGTTTGCTCTACTGTACTATTGGATCAAAAAGGAAGCAGCACCTCTCTGGAGACTCTTGTAAACAATAAACATGGCAGATCGCCAGCAGCTCTACAACTTCACAAACCAGAGATATCTGAACAGAAAACAGCAGAATGGAGGCAAATGGAGGCTGTGCTCCAAATATCTGGTAACTGTTAATAATAGATTTTTATTGTTACTGATTATTGTATAATTTAGCAAAATCATATTAATTCCAGCCAGCACAATAAACGACAGCTGGTTTGCTAACTGACAGCTGATCATCAGCTATTTCTGTGGTTACCTAGCAACGATAACACAAAAATGCAGCAGGCTGCTGCTCTGCTTCATAGGCATCAACAAAAACAGCAGTGCAGTGTGCCCTGCATTGTTTTGTCTTTAAAATGCAGCCTGTATGATTTGACCCTAAAACTGCTGCTTGCTGCAGTTTTAATTATTGACAGTGTTTACATTGCTATCCACTTTACTGACTGATGTCCCTTTGCTGTTTGTGTTTACTGAATGAATGAAGAATCAAATTATGTGGTATTCATTTATTTTTTCCTTCCAATGTGCAGACCAGGCAGGCACTGGGCTGGAATGTGGGCTAAAAGCGAACACTAACCGCAAAAATACGAGGGATTTGATGGCCTTTTCCCTCGAACATTACTGTCTTTGAGCGGATTTTCAGGTCACGCATTTAAGACTACAGAGCACTCGCTCATCCTCAGCAGGCCGATGTCAGGGGATGGACACGCGTATAGACCTGATGATACACTCCTGAGCAGATGTGAGATCTTCATCCTCTGATGCACAGCCTTGCTGTATGCTTCAGTGGGGTGAAGAGGTTAAGTCATTGACCAATATAGCACAGTCTACTTTAGCTTGTGGGGCAACCTTTACTCTGTTCTGCTCCTTCTGCTCCCTCTCCTAGGGGACAGATGCTCGCCAGATGTGCTTGGCTTCTCCCCTACGCATTTCCATCCTGCTTTCCCCTCAGCCTTTAAAGCAGGGGGTTTTGGCATTCATTTTCTTCATAGACACCGGCTAAGCCATGTCTTGCCTTTAAAGACCATAAGAATCAATAACCAATACTTTTCAGCTTCTCTTCCCCTATCTCACAGTCACACTTTGCGGAAGTATCAACTTAAAGCGGAATGCAGCCCCCTTTCAACAGTAAAATATGCCTTTCTCTGTCCTTCGGGGAGTACTGTGATAGGCAGAAGGTCTGAATCAGTTCAGGCCTGGCTGGGTCAGGTGACAGGTTACATGAGCAGCCCATGCACCTCGGATGCTTATTTGGCACAACCAGTTATGCACATGCAAATTTGATGATTGGATCTAAGGTATGAACTGAGTGCTTATTTCAGTGCCTCAATTCGGTTGAGCCAAATAATTGTGAGGTACTATTTGTTTTGCAAAAAGAAGGAGCAATTGTGCAGCAATTATTTTCTGCAGATATTGCACTGCTGCAAAGTATGTGCAGAGATGGTCAGCCATGTGCATCCACCTGCCACCATCACCAAAGTAACATGTATGCATTTGTTTATTTCAAGAGTGCCTTCACGCTGCAGCAAACAGTAACTTGGGAGGGGCGTGCTCAAAAATTTGGCTAAATACAGTATACAAGTATAATCTAAGGGGGAAATTCCTATAATGGACTAGGCCTAGTTTTTGGAGAGCAATTGGAGCTCTTGTAGAATAAGGCAGAAAATAATACTGATTAGGGCATAGGGCATGGCAATATATTGATATTTTATCGATATCTGTTATATATGCTTAAAGGAGTGCATTGCTTTGATAAGAACAGAAGAAGACAGTAGGAGCATTAGTCTGGTTAGGTGAACCTCACAGTCTTGCTTGGTTACTCCCACCTTGAGTCGTCTTGGCTGCTTTTTCCCTCCCCTGTGGCCATCTATGCACTGCATGTGTGTGAGACTGTTCCCTGTGGGAGCCTGAACAGCCATGCAAACTGTAATTCTTAGTCCCCAGATGATGATCTAAATATATATATCCCATACTTATCTCTGACCCATCCCCTCCCACTGTTTATTCTGTTGTCCGCTCCTCTCATCTCGGCCCCCATGCCAGCTTCCTCGCCTTTTCTCGCATTCATTCAAGTGTGCGCAAGCATGCATGTGGACATACCGTGTATATGTAATATTAATGCCCCTTAGGCAGAAAAGAAAATGTCCCATTTGTTGGCTGTTATCTGCCGTCCCAGTCTGAAGCGCACAGTGAAGTAAAATATGAAAGGAGTGGGGGATGTTGGGAGCAGGACGAGAAGATGCTTGCTTTGGCGTACTGGAGCCTGTTATGTCATGCCAGTCCTGCCCTTTTAAAATTTCAAACACAGGAAGGAGGGATATCCGTGCAGGAGAGACAATGAATTTGAAAGCACATGGTCTAACCACGCTGTTGGCTGCAGTCTCTCCCTCCTTCTCCCCCTCAAGCTCCTCTGAGTTTGCTCCGTCCTCTCTCTTTGGCTCACTCTTCATCTTGTGAATTTCAGCTCAGCCTCAGTTAAACAAAAAAGAGAAAGAAAGATTCCTCTAAATCTAGTCACAGGATCTCTTTTATATGCGTGTTAAGTCAAGGTTCCTCCTTTGTTGAAGAAGGCGACTGCTGCCAAGATCTGCCACTTTATACCCCAGCTAAAGTACAATGCGGCCCTGCAGCACTAACACAAAACTGGTCAACCCCTTTCTCCTAGTTTCTAAATAAATATAACCTGTATCCTATTACAGAGAAATGGGAAACTGTGAACAACAGCGACGTAGGAAGGGCGTAACTTGGGGACAGTTGCACACTTGATCAATCTGGCAACCTGTGCTTTCTATTTGTAACGCTGAAAAATGAAATAGGGGATTTTTCAAGGATTTTAAGGTTATTTCAGCATTTTTTTGGCTTACACCTCCTATTCATTACCCACAAGAGATTATTGCTTTTCTATTTTTTCCCCCCCAGCACTGACCAGTAGTGATCTCTAAGCAGTGGAGTTGGATTCCTCTCCTGCGGGATTAACCAAAGTCTTTATGGCATGATCTATAAAAAACATATCCATAATCTCTGAGGTTGTCATACGGGACCAAGCGAGAGGGTCAATCCCCCATCTGCTCACATCTCTAGATACAGTCAGATAAAAATCATCTGCTGAGGCAAGTGGAGGCTTACAGCCTTCATTTTGCTCTACGGATCTTCTTTTTAAACCAAAGAAAACCTTTTTGAAACCTTTGATTATCCTCAAATAGTTAAAAGAAAGGCCCCACAAGGACATGCACATGAGAGTTTGACAGTTTGCAAATGCTGAACAAGGAGTTGTCATCGATATAATACTGTACAAAGAGTCATCTTGCAGTTTTATTTTATATTTCACTTAGCACTCCTACTGTAGATGTAAGTATTCAAGATGTTGACATAAGATGGAAAAATCACAGTAAAAGTCTTGCTCTCTCTCTGCTTTAACAAACTGCGTGTAATGAACTCGATTCTGGTAAAGCAGATCAGGCGTGAGGGGAAGAGCATGGGCACGGCTGCCTCAGAAACCGATGTGTTCTGCACACATGAGAGTGCATATCATGCATTGTTCCCCCTGTGTAAATAACATGACGTGATGTGTGTTCTGAGCAGGATGCTGAATTCATAATGGCAACCCTGTGGAAACGAACGCAATCTGTATCTCACAGGCTGCAATATGGGCTTTCTTTCAAATACACGTATACGCTAATGCACGAAGTCACTAAGCAAAGTTTAGCCCAGAAAATTGTGCATAATATTGAGCAACAACATTTCTAAATCCAATGTGAGATAATCCAGTAATCTACCAACAGAACAATCAGTAGGTGCTGCAGACATTTTAAAGCTCAATTGGACGTTCGGGACTAAAACTGCAATATGCTAATATGAGAGTACTGTCCCACCTTGCCTCTCTAGTTGTTTTTCAGCCTATTCTCCCTCTTTCCCTCAATCTATCTGCTGTTCTCACAGCCCTTAGTGGGATTAGGATTAGTGGTCTGAGGCCGGCTACTTTAACGAGCACTAATTGATTTGTTAGTGTGGATGTGTCAGATACTGCAGCAGACAGCACTAGAGGGTCAGGGATTATGCAAGGCTGGCGAGCCCAGCACTTGACTGCACGGCCTGACGGGGCTGTTGGCTCGAGAAGCAGGAAGTTTCGATCCACACAGCGGCGCGCGTCTTCCCGTCTGGCCTCCGCTGTGGGCAGCAGGCGGCACTCTGGGGAAGCATCTGCACCGGAGCCCACGCTGGGCCCGATTAGCCAAGGCTGTCCAACTGTGCCGCCAAGTCTATATGTGAACAAACGCGGGTATTTATTAGCTCTGTGTTGTGTACACTTAGTCATTGTGTTGGGGGAGGGGGGAAGGGGGGACGATATTGCTGTAGGTAGAAATTGCTAATGTCAACAGTTTGGACCAGAAGGTTTCAGTCAGTGTAACTCTCCCTCCTCCTCTCCTCTGTTTGTCTTTCAGAGCCCTGCGCGAGCGATTGGTCCAGATCCCGTCCGTCCAGTGGGTCGAGTGTCCCTCCTTCCCCCAGTCAGCTGTCCTTTGAGGTGTCTCGTAGCTGCGGATTGCGTCATGATGGGACAATAGCAGTGGGCGTCAAAGCTCTCCCCCTTCCTCCTCCATCTCCTCCCCCATTTCTCTTTTCTCTCAGCCTGACCCTCCACCACAGCCCCCCCCCTCCC
>OMLF01012547.1:7846-20908 GCA_900302615.1 Holocentrus rufus | reverse complement strand
TACAAGTTAAGCGGTTCACACCAAAACAAACCTTCTTAATGCTATGCAATGGTAAATAAATGGGTGTGTGAATTCATCACAAGGCGAACAACCACCAGTCCAGTCCACTGGTTTCTCTCCACGTGGCCTGACTGTCACAAGGTTCAGGTCAGGCTAAAAAATGCGGCTGAACTCTATTCTGCAAGTTTACATTCAACTTCCTGTTCCTACCCATGATTAAATTTATGTGTGTACAGCAACCTGATGCTCTTGAATATATTCACCGTGTCCAACAGTGAACTGGACCAACTTGAAGCCCCATGTCAAAACGCATTCTCTATGCTTCCTTAATAACTCAGGCTAATCACTTTAGCATTGTCTCTCGGTGGACAATGCGTCCCCTCATGTCCTGTATCCTAGCAAGGGGCGAGGGAGCGGTCTGGTGACGGTGTGTTGAATCTGGGTGACAGGGCCCCAGTGGGAGTGGGTGCCCCCCTGTCCCTTAGATAATCCCCAGGAGAAAGGGCCTGCATTTAGGGTGCGATACGCTTAATCCGAGGGGCCTTGTTCACAAAGGAGCCCCGCACTTCCTCCGGCCTGGGAGCTTCCGCTGGTCCTGGGGGCCTGGCGTGGGTGCCAGTACAAACATGCACCAATACACGTCCGCATTACAATGGGACAAACAACACAGACATAGACACACATAGACACACACATACACACAGTCCGGGGAGCGGGGGGGGCAAGTGAGTATGAGAGAAGGAGAATCAAAAACAAACTTGTAAATTCACACTGTCCTTACAGGGAGCCAATCCAAACAGCCAAACCAAACAGCCCACGCACACAAGGGCCAGTAAGAGTAAACATGGTGCAGACACACACATAATCACACACACACACACACACACACACCGTGGGCACAGGGGATGTTTAGATTTTGCCCCCGGGTACGGTGAAAGAAAGCTTGAATGTACCGCAGAGAGATTGAAGGGCAGTAAAAGGCAGAGATCAAATAGCACCCTGCCAAGAGATAGGATCATATTTACAAACAGGAAGACAACTTTATGTAATAGGCATTTCAGGTTTACTCATTTGCACACGTGATCCAGGGATGCTGGTGGGTGACGCATAGCGTGCAGTCCCATCCCTGGCATTGTTTTTGTGACCTACAGTGATGGAAAATAAATAGCTAAAAAAAAAGAGAGAGAAAGAGATCAAATCTGTAAAACCGTGCTTTTCCAAAACACTCTTTCCCTCTTATTTACCAGGAATATAAATAATACCAAGGCACAGCCATGTAACATTTAGAGGCATTTAAGTAAATAGCTGAGGGATATTATTCCATATTAACTTGACATGGTTCCACATGCAGTGCTGAGCTTGGAGAAGAGGTTTGGAAAAAAAAAAGGAGGGGGGGAAACCTCAGGCATGGTGTATCTCTTTCCTGGTTTCCAGCCTTGCCCTCACTTCCCATACAATTTCACGCTGACACATCCGCTTTCCTCTGCGGGTCCCTCGGCATTTTCATCTGGCTGCAGCATGTCGGCGGGGATGGGACACGCAGCAGGTAGAGAAGAGGAGAGAGAAGAGCCGACCTGATTGCAAACCATGTTGATTTTAACCTCACTGAGGTGCCAGATTGTGTCAATCACTACAACAAGATGATTTCAAGTTATAAGGGACTTTGAAATATTTTTGGGGGATCATCTTAGTGTTTTTATTTTCCCATGCAGCTAACTCCACCCACCTGGCACCAATGCAGGTTAAATCAAACCACAGCAAGTATTTAAATATTTGATTTGACCCAGGTCTTACATGCAGATAAACTCTTCTCTCTATTCTCTGAATTGTGACCTTTGGCTGAACATGACTGCAGCGGCGGTGAGTGGTCAGTCCCGGCCTCATACTTAATAAGAATTATGAGCAGTGATTTGTGGGGGAGGGTGCAGTTTGACACAATTACATATCGGAGTAATGTCCAAACCCTGCCATGCTGTGTCTTACAGCATGATGGGCTCATTATAAAATAGCCGGCTGGTCCAGACCGCCTGTTTTGACAGAAAGAGGTCCACCACAGTACTGGCACATGTCCTTGTGTGTGGTGTCCACCAAGACTAACCATTCGTGACAGCGCCAGGAGTGTGTGTGTGTATGTGTGTGTGTATGTGTGTGTGTGTGCACCAGGCCCAGGGGAAGCATGCCTAATGTGGGAGAGAAACATTGAATCCAACATGGCGACCAGCCAGCATCAGTGTTCCTTTCCTGAAGAATTAGCCTGTCAATCTGCCCTAATTCCCAAGGACACAGGCAGCCCTTACGCCCAGGTTGGGTTTAAACTGGCGAGTTCGACTCTCTTTGACTGTTTTCTCAAGACTAGGTGCAGACGGGCCGGCCGGTCGGCTGGCTGGCTGTAGTCGACTGTGGCAGGTCAGACCACAACAGCTAGAAAGCAGAGCTGCTGGACTGATAAGAGTCCAGGCCAGGGTCACACTGACACTTTCCAGTCTGTGGTTCGACTTTCACTCACTTTATTATGTGTAGGTGTTTTCATCCAAGATCCAGCTGGTGAGAAGCATCTGGAGGAAAAGGACGTCTACCCAGCAGAGTTAAGAGATAAGGCTCAGACAAATTAGCTAACAGTCCTCGGAATAACTTTACACATCTGCCCTTTAAATGGATGTTCCTTCAGCGGAGCCTTGACTCTGCTGGACCTGGCCGAGCTCTATCAGAGTCCTGGACGCTGCCTGCTGACGTCAGGTCTCTCCTGGCCCGGCCGAGCCCTGGCCTGGCTGAGAGCTGGGCTGCTGTTGACACTCTGTTGGAGGGCCAGGGACCATTAGCATTCATGTTCTGCCAGCTCATATATCTGACACCTGTCGCCTGGCCCAACTCAAACAAGCCCCACCACATCACTGAACGTGTCTATCTGTGAGTGTGCATGTACCGCGAGGCATAAAGCTTAGTGTATCTGCAAGTTTACACTCTTGTTTGTGCCGGCGTGCCATTCTCTCGATGCACTCCCTCAAATCCCTCTTGACAGTCTCTGCAGTGTTATCTTGCACAATTTGCATACAAAAGGAAACCACAAATTCCAAGGAGGGAATATACAATCCCTTTATTTGGTTTAACAAAAAAAATAACACAATAAGAAAAAGAAAAGCAAATAAAGCTATAAATATAACAGACGTGAACACTGAAACAGTGAAATTTTTGCTTTGCAGAAACCCACCGACAAACATCTTTATTACACTGGAGTTTAATATGAGAGCTCTGATTTTGGGGGGCGTCACATGAATGAGCAAAATCTGCTTTTCCACACTTATTCACGATCAGTGGACATTCAAAGGGGAACATGCTCTGCAATTGGCAATGCTGACTGAATTCCGATCCCATATCAGTACAAATGTCAACTATCACCTGTGTGGTTAAATTTTCTATTACAATCTAATCTCTCCATAAGCATACAATATTGAGAATTGTAGAAAAAAAAACAAAAAAACAAAGCAAAGCAGTTAATGTATGATATCAAAATAACATTCGAGGGATTGTTCCCTGTGACCAATGTGATTCTGTCTATTCAAACAAAGTGATACACAACAACTAAACTGTGAACAGATTGTGTTGGGTTCAATGATAAGTAAATGTGATTGAGATATAATCGATCAAGCAGGCCAATGGGAGAATGGGTACATACATACAGTACATATTGAGTGGCTACTGCATCGTTTCAGTTTGTGTAGAGAGCAAAGCGTGGTGAGACTACAGGGCGAAGCCGTGAGGAGACAGACAGGTAGACACACAGACAGACAGACAGACATATTGCTGGGAGGTGGTGCTTTTATATAAAAAGGTGCAGCGGGCGGGCCGGAGGTTCAGGCGCGGTACAGCAGGATGCTCTCGGCGCACACTTGGCCGACCAAGCTGCCGTACTGTTCCACCTCCGTCTCGTCGCCGGAGCCCTTGCGTTTGCGGCAGTAGGCGGCGTACGGCATGACCGTCCGTCTGTATAGCACCATGGCTCGGCCCACATCCTTCAGCACCCGTGAATCACCTGGTCGGACAGACAAAGGACATCATAAAACACTGTAGCATGGTCTGAAACTTTTTGTTGAGCCAGTCTGCTGGATCAAAGAAAAAAAAATGGCAATGCAGTTGGACATTTTACCAAACATCATTTTTTTTCACGCGACATGAAAAAGAAAAATTGCAGAACTGCATGAGCAAACTTTGTAAAACATTTTTTAAATCTTCATTTTCAGACAAAATAGACAAAGCCCTGCCTTTGTTGAAAAAAAAAAAAGGCAGGGCTTCCAAAGTTAGAGCAACATCTCTAACAAAACTTAAAACATCTCTAATACAACTTCTGTAGCTCAGGACTGTTTCCTCACATTGATGTTTTCAGCTGTCATCTTCCTCAGCCTCTCAAAGACTACCATCATCGTCTTCCTTGCTCTTCTGTACATCCATGCAATCTCAAAGAAGGGTACAAGCTAAGTTTCCACTCGATATCGCAAGTCTAGCTGGTGTTAAGACTCGCAACGAAAGGAGACTGCAGACACATCGGATCAGAGCAGCTTAACGAACGCAAGGGTTTGTGGGAGCTGAAGCCTCCTGTTCTGTGACTGCTGTACTGGTGTGAACTTATCTGGAAATTTGGGGGATTTTTTTCAGCAGTTTGATTTCTAAACGACTGTGTCTGGTAAATTGGTTGTTTGACTGACACTGACACAATCTTCCCACAATTTGGCGCGCGGTCAGATGCTAGTTTCAGACCCCGCTGTCCTCATTTTGCCTCATACATTTTAACCTCTGACTGACTTTTGGCCGGCAAAGATATGCTGCTATTCCGAGAAGCTGCTGGAGACCTATAAAGCCTTTTTCCACTCACACCAAGTCCCCCGTGCCCTAAACCTGATGTCACGGCGGTGCGTTATTCGACTAGTTAGCTGGCCTTGTTTACAGGGCCGGACTCCCTGCTGGCCTGCCAAACACAGCATCTCATTAGGCCTTGTGTCATAAACTCTGCCAACTCCCATCAGACCCGTGAAAACACCGCTACAGTCAAAGCATGCATGTTTCAGCAGCTAAGAATGGTCCTCCAGAGAGTTGGGTGGAAAATTGGGTGAAAAATGATGACCCCCTCACTCCAACACTAAAAGTGCTGCCTCCAGGAGTGGGAGACCGAGCCAAGCTGCCCACAGCGGCGCCAACAATCCCAGAAGACATGCAGGGGTAGGCAGGGAAATGCAGTATCAGCTGAGATGACCGAACTCACACAAATGTAGGCACACACACACACGGAAATCTCAGCACCCACCACACTCAGCAAGCTCCTCCTCTTCAATAAGTACCTCACGTCACCCACTCCCCGCTGAACGATATCCCTGCTCTACTCACTCTAAGTGCTCTCTTAAAAAACAATTTCATTTTATTCCTTAGGTGGTATTGTATTTCATTTCATAGCGCTCTGCTCTTACACGATTGTTCGAAGGTCAAAGGAATATTTTAAGCGCGCTGAGTGCAGGGCGCATGCAATTTTTGGGCAATAACAGGAATTGAAGCTTATTCTGCTGTCACGCTCGCTGAAAGTCATTCAGGATAAGGATGTCAGCTAAATGTCTATAGTATAAATTTAGAAATAATCTCCTCTAAAATGGTACTCCCCCTTCATATTCCACACAGAAAACGTCATCTAATTATACCACTTTTACACAGCTTTTTTTTCTTTTTTTTTTTTTTTTAAACTGGCACTACCCAATTTAAAAAGAAAGGGTGACAGTGTTTACTTTAGCAGAAGCCCTGCACACATATTTCACCTCCATGTTAACTGGTGTTGACTGAAACACAGCAGTTTCCACCCTGGCGGTCTCTCATTACAACACCATAAACATGAGTGAGAGTCGAATCCAAAACATGGTGATTTATTGCTAATTTATCATCGTACGCAGGGTAAACTTACACTGAGGTTAGCACTGCCCACCTAAAATGTAAAGCATACCCTGTAACATCACGCTGACGTGGGTCGCAAATTAGTAGGTGACCTGTTTACACCTGTGGAACGAAGCTGAAGTCAGTAATTTCCCTCAACTGTTGACAGGTTCAGAACACAGGACAGAGATGGCAGGTTAACCCGCTGACACTGAGCTCAAGTCTCAGATGGTGGTCAGAGTTTATGTGAGAGTAAAAGGGCTTGATGATGATGATGATGATGATGATGATGATGATGATGATGATATTTAATTGTCCCCATGGGGAAACTTGTCGTGGGCTTGCCGCGCTGTTGATTTACAATAATAAATGGGACATAGCAAGAAAAAAATCACACAGATTGTCATAAATTATCATAAAACACATCAATTTATATCATTCTCAAGTACTCATTATCATCACATCACTTACACTAACCCTGAAACACACTGTAAGCCATACTGTACCAGCATGGCTCCTAAGACTGTGTTGAGCAGTTTGACGGCTGTAGGTATGAGAGAGTTCTTATAGCGGTTTAATTTTGCATCTTATATCTTCCTCCAGAAGGAAGAAGCTAAAATTCTGAGAACATAAGCAGAGTTTTACAAAATCCTTTCAGGCTGTCTGATGACAGAAAGACTCAGAAAGCGTCTGAAGTGATGGGTAGCCTTCTTGTTCTATGATTTTTAGTGCAGCCTGCACTAAAGGGGTGATCTGAGATTTCAAATGTCCTGACAAATTGTCCTGCTTGTCCTATCAATAGCAGCCCCCCCCTTCAGAAAGTGGAGAGGACAGGACAGTGCAGGAGTGGCCCGGCTGAGAGCGGGCAGGCAGAAAATCAACAGCCCGCTTCCAGCAGGGCGGTGCAGGGGAGTGGATTATCCCACCAGGCCCACGGCGACACAAGTGAAACAGAAGGGAGGAAGGTTTGATATTAATAAACCTCAGGGCCTCTCACTCATCACCACCGCTCCCCTGACTACACCCATGTGGTTCCCAGCTGAACACCCAGGTGGTGTATGTGAGAGCATTTGTGTTGAATTCCTGAAATATTCACCAAAGAACCACCAAACGCTCTCCCTGCAGACCACCTGGGGATTGAGGCAAGATGAGACAGAGGATTCGACGAGGAAAGCAAGACGACGCAACGGAAAAAATGCTAAACTGCAATGTGATGCTGTAAACAAAGGGTTTCCCTTGTGCCAGATGTTGAGACTGACAGCCTTACTGACACAGCGATTCAATTGGCTGTTTGAATTTTGCAATTTGTGGTGCGGGCAGCGGTTTCCTCTGGGACGGCATCTGCAGCACACAGGCATCGAGCGCTCTGTCTGGACAATTTGCGGGCTGGACGTGGTCAGAACCTTGTTAAAATGTGCCCACATGAGGAAAAGCAACTCTGCTATTTGCTCCTTGCCCTGTGATTGGTTGGAACAATAATGGCTGCGGTATGAAATATCTCTGCTCCGGGTGACGACAAATTCAGGACAGCAGCCCCAGCGGCCGCTTTGCAGGCCACATGAATCTGGCAATTTAAAAGGTCACATGGGCGCTGAGCAAAAATAAGTGACGATAATGTGCGACTCGTGGAGCTGCATCCAAGTTATTCATGTACCTCCGTGACTTCTGACTCACACAATGACTTTACAAGAAAAGCAAGACAAAGGAATGAAGAGATGCGTGCACATAACCACTAAAGAGTCCATTTCCTTTGCTCAGCCTTAATTTTTCAGATCTGTAACTTTTTGCCATTTCCGCCAGGTATACAGAGAGAGAGTACGCCTGTATGAAGCCCCGAGGCTCCTGAGCTCTTGCACCCCCCGTACTTCTGTGAAGATATTTTCATATTCCAGCTGAGATGTTCAATCCACACTGTGGCTTCATGTTTTATTCATTAGCTTAATTCCCCTGCTCGGTAATGCTCCAGCCTTGGTGTTTTCCTCACTTTGAAAAATGCTGAGTCACCAAATTGGAGGATGCATTACACAAGCATAAACTTTCAAATGAGGAATATCAGCAGTATGTTAAACCTCACCATGTGGGGAAATGGGTTTCAAGAGATGTAAACATGTTATGTAATTTCCACATGATCTCGATTTTTTTTCTGTCCATCAAGTATTAATGTCCTGATGTGATGACAAAGACAGTATTTTAACTTTCTATGCTTCAGAAATAGCTTAGGCTCTCTTCAGCATTTTCTATTGTTGCACATGTCCCCATAAGTTTTATATCACATTGTGACAGACCAGTTACACAACAGTTAACCCAAGTTACTCTTGTCCATTCTAATACATCAAAGTGGTCTAAAGCTCCAAAGTGCCCCTGCAAAGAGGCAAATTAAGTAGCAAACACTGTACAAACAAAAACTGAAAGCAATTTGGGGCTTTAAGAAGGTCTATTAACCTCTACAGTAACACTGAGCAGAGCTTGGAGAGAGGGCCCTATCTCCACTCAAGACAATCCAAACATCCGCTCCTCACATAAACACTCATTTACCCCTTTCACTTTCTTCCTCACTAACATCCACACATCCATCCATTCCACCCTCTTCATTCTGAGCGGCTGCAGACCTTCTTCCTGTCAGGACCCACGGACCGGACGTCCAGTGACACGCCGCTCCGAGGTTGCGGCCCTCCGGGGTCAGGGTTCAAGGGTCGGGGGGAAGAGGAGTGGTGAGGGTCGGTCTGGGAGTGAGAGGGTCAGGGCCGGAGCGAGGGGCCTTGACACCCCGCCACGCTCCTCTCTCTCTCTCTCTCTCTCTTTCTCTCCATTCCCGTCCATCTGCAGCTTTCAAATTCACTTTCTTAACACCGGACGCCGGGCAAAGGCAGGCCACAGGGTTAGCGCTGGGATAAAACCGCTTCCTCTGACCCAATGTTGCAAAGCCAAAAGACGACTTAGGCATGAAAAGAAAAAGGGCAAGATGGCGGTGTAGTGGAAGACCTCGATTCAAATGCCTGTGTTAGCAAGCATCCGCCCTGCTAAAGCGGCTTTGAGCGAGACACTGAATCCAGACCGACCTCAGGTTTGTAGCGGGCCATGCGCTTTGACCTTCCTACAGAGTGGGGCATGCGAGAGGAGAAATCCGCTATAAGCAAATGGCAATGAAGGAAAGTTCCTTTTGCTGCAGTCAAAGTGCAGCAGATTCAGTCAAAAAAACAAATATCTCCTGTTTAAAAGACATGCCAGCTGACCACTTCCCCCTCCTGCACTCTGACAAAGGGGATCTGAGAGGAGAGTGATATCCCTCGCCCCTCCACTCTGGACGGGTACATTAGAGAAAGCCAGCTTAAGGAGCAGAGAGCCTGGTGAAGAGCAGGGCAAAGTGACTCTGACAGCAGGGTTTAAAGAGACAGATACACTGATAAAAAAGAAAGTGAGTGTATAAAAGCCAGACGTGTATAAAGGTAGATAAATGGAGGAGAAGGCAGAGGGGCTGGGGGGCAACGGGTGGGTGCTGTCAGACTGGAGCTTGCAAAAAAATAGAGGGGCCTTCTCTCCTTTGTTGCCTCTTTCCACCACCTAATGTCTTGGCACCACTTAGCCTGGCTGCAGCAGTCACACATGCACAAACACACCAAAACACAAACAGAAGAAAGAAGAGATAGGCGACAGTAAAGTCCAATTTATGCTTCTGCGTCAAAATGCCTCTGTAGCTGTGCCATTGGTGTCTGTGGTTTCTGCCTAGCCTGCAGAGGCTGCATCGCTCCAAAGCATAGGGCTGACACAGGACCGCAAGATCTGATTGGTCCGCTTGGTTGCTTTGTGCTTCTTTTGTGTTTTGCAGCTGATTCGTTGAGAGCGAAGACAGCATGGAGCCAGATGAAGACAGATGAGATGAGGAGGTTTGCAAATATGTTCTGATGTTCATTTGTGCATCACCTCATCTCCAAATAATACAGACTGCAAGATGTCGCTGGATTCATGGTGAGACAAATCCCGATACAATGTGCCAATGTGCCTGAGAGAGGACACTCTGTCTCACATGATGTTAACGGAACTGCTTGCATGATCTGTGCTTCATTAGAGCTGAATTAATAAAAATTTGACACGGCTGTCGAGTGTTTCAGCAATCTGTGTGTGTGTGCACAGACTCTGCACTGCACAACTGGAAATGTTCAGTCCAGTGTTGGCAACTATGGTAACACTACAACATGGAAGTCAAATGGTCTTAATACAGCTTGATGGGGAATGCTTGTGTGACTGTGATTGTGTGTAAGTGTGTGTGTGTGTGTGAGGGGAGAGATGGAGAGAGGAATGAGTATAATTTAGAGATATATGAGGATATTTTACTGAATGAAACTTTGTGTGCAGATGCAGCATGTAAGTGTGTGTCTGGGTTTGTGCCTGTTGCACTTAAGGTTCAGGGAGTGACTACTCATGTCACACACTTTTACAAGTGTTTATCCTGCTGAGAGGGCGATGGCCCTACTTCTCTGTCATGCAAACACTGATTATGACTGAGTGTGTGAGCGTGCATGAGAGACGGTACATATGCGCTGTGCAGATTTCATGTGCGTGTATTCTGCATGTTCATTTGTGTGAGGCCACAAGAGGCCCTGGATGTGTCAGCAACAGCCATGCAATCAGTGTGAGGCTGCACTGGACAGGGTTGTGTAAACTTTAGATTAGCACTCTTCACACACTTCATTAGGACAGCTCTGTAACCCGGTCACCCTGACAATTTGAACCAACACCCAGTGTCCATCTTCTGTATCACCCAGGCTGAGGCAGGGACCTCTAGGCGGGCCGTACATCAAGCCTCGGTTTGACTGATTGGGTGACAGCCGGGGGATTTGGTGAAACCTGCGGTGTCTTGAACTGCATTTTCTGTTAAAAAAATGTGATTCAGGGGTGGAGATACTTTTGGTTCTGAGACTGAGGTTCACTTCTGGGCCAATTCCAGGATTCGTTCCAGTAGGTGGTGCAGTGCAAGTGTGCACATTTATATCGTGACCCCGTATATACACAACTGTGCTGTAATTGCAGCTGTATTGTTATTTTTGGGTGGGGTGAGTAATAAGGCCAGATGAATTTTCAATGTATTTACATTTTTCACCATTCCATGTGTGGCGGGTCACCGCAGCTAAATGAGCGTCGATGCAACACTGTTCATGCAGGGGATCCAGCAGTGACTGTAATTGTTGGTTCCTCAGACAGATAGAAGTTGTACAGTCAGGCATGCAGTGAACTGTGCTGGACACAGGGCTTCCCCGGTGACTGCTGCAGACCGCAGAGCTTCCACCGCAGCCTGAGTGTCATAGGCTAATTCAAAATAGAGAGCAACTTTATTTAGGCCTAAAACAAGCCACATGTTGACCAGCTGCCAATTAGGGCCGGGCCACGAGCCTCAGCAGCGTGCCATGCTGCGATCCTGGCGGTGACACAGAGCAAGTTGACCCGGTGACTGACCAATCGCTGTGTGTATTTCTGGACAGGGCGACAGTGTCCGCACACACACACCGCCGTGAGTCTGGCAGGGGCCATCTTGAGCCGCAGTCCAGCCCCAGAACTTGGCCTCGGCCCTGGGAGCCAAGGATCAAACTAGTGAGCGTTGAAATGTACTGGCACCGCAGTTTAACACAGAAAGTCAGGCCTGAAATAATGTCCAGTCCTGTCCAAGATCAACAGTCCGACACAGGAACAGAGGCACCGCTCGAGCTGAAGACACACTAAACACACAGACTTACACGCACACACACACATTCACTCCAACCACAGTCCACTCAAAAAATCCCAACTCCAACACTTTGTCATCAGTAATTTGTGCCTGCTCAGGGATTAGAGCTGTGATTGACAGGAAGAGGTGAGACCTACCACTGGCTAAGCTGTTAATGGCCGTGTTGTAAATGACCAGCCTACTAATTGTCCTTGAAATTCCCTCGTCTCTCCTGGGTGTGGTGCTTTCCTCGCCACTTAATAACAAAAGATTCCCCCCGGCGGTTGAAAAAAAGTGTTGAGTCTAGGAGCTTACTTTTCCCGGATTCTCACAGTTTATAGAGGATTCGGTTCGATGCTGAAAAAACTTTTGCCTCATCCCGTAACCTGATAGCCCCCGGAAAGTCAAAAGAGGCGACAGAGGAAAGGGGGCGTGAGTGGCAGAGGATTTTTTTTTTTTTTTCCCTTTGCAGTTTAACTCCCCAGTGTGTCTGTGTCGGTTTTTTACCTCCCTGCATGGCACAAAGTCCAAATATGACCTCACTCTGACAGAATAATAGAGCACTGTCTGTCTCTGGCTCTTTCTGCACATATATATCTTTCCCTCTCCACCTCCTCGTCGATCCACCTCCCCTCCCTTCACCTCTTTTCCAGTGCCAGCAAACAGTACCAGCCTCCCCTCCCTCCCGCTATAAAATTATTTATATCACAACACGTCCCCCTCCATCTCTCCCCTCCATCTACTCTTCTCCATTTACTCCCTCTCTCGCCCTCCGTCTACCGATCCCACCACTTCCCCCGTGACACTTAGCTCCACTCTTTATCTATTTTGGCATCTCAAATTCTTGTCTTGTCACGTCTCTTACTCCTCCTTACCGTCTATCGGTAAATCTTTCCCGTTTTAAACTCGGAGTTCTGGCGCTGACACACTCTTCCGTCCCTTCCCTCCGAAACACACACATACACACACACACATATCTCCAGCTTTCCTGTCCATTGTGCCTGTCTGGTGATGCGGATTAATGAGGAAGTGTAAACAAGGGATAGCTGGCCCCCTGTAATGTCAACCGCTCAGGTTACAAGCGCTCGCAATACCAACACACCTCACATGCGCGCGTTTCAATCGCAAACACACGAGCGCTACGACACACTGTGCACTCTCTCTTTCTCACACACACACACTCAGACTCCTGTCATCTCATCCCTAAATCTCCCTGATAACAAGGCTGCATGATGCAAGCCTTCTCAGTTTGGTTTAGGGACAAGATGCTGGAGTTTTACTGCACCGAGAGCGCAGCAGAGAAGTGCAGAGTCAACAGAGCAGAGCCAGGAGAGAGAGGAGGTAGAGAAATTAACAAATGGGGAGACTGAGAAGAGAGAGAGAGGAAAAAAAGCTGTTGCTCTCTCTGCAGCTATGCACGTTCAACCCCTGACTCTTCAGCTCCCTAAAACTCTCAC
>OMLF01012545.1:0-12449 GCA_900302615.1 Holocentrus rufus | reverse complement strand
GAATACAGCAGTGCACATGTCACAGCCTCTATCCCCACGGCGACAGAGAACAGAGCCCATGAATAACAGAGGTCAGGGGTGATAAGGTCACCGTGGTAACGCTGTTGTTTTGGGACCACATGAGGACATCAACATGAGTTCAACACAGCAGTGGATGCCTGACTGTGGTGTTTAAAAGGGTGAAAAGGGATCTGAGGCCTCGACCAGCCTGACTGGGTGACGGGTGGGAACTGAACTGAAACTTATCACTTCCTACAGACACATCCTACAGAAGTCAACTAAAGATGCTTCTGTTGAATAAATTCAGCAATAATTAGCTCACTTCAACTCTGCTCAACTTGCCATTATATTTTCAAGCAAATAAGTTCCACAAGTATAAATATCATTAATTTTCCCAAAATCCAATGCTCTGTCTCGACTTGTTCCATGGGTTGTTGGATGGGTATGAAACTCTATTAAATTGATATTGATATTTCAGGTTCATTGAAAAAGGGTGTGGACATATCAGATTGAGGAGATAAATCAATTAGGAGTCCCATAATGCATTGCCTCAAGAAACAGCCAATTGCTGTTACAGCTATGACGCTTTATGCTGACTTTACACAGACATTCTTGGAACTGTTTTGCATTGTTTTGTTCCCAATTTCAACCACAGATCTGGAATATATACTCCCATCCATCACTTTGCTTCATCATACTTGGCGCAGGAACGGTGGACTTGACTGATCAGGTTGTTTTTTTGTCATATTTTCCTATAAGCTAGCTAACAATAGCCAGCATAATTTAGTGAGACGACTCGTCTCTCATCAGGCTGAAAAATAAGCTGAGGTGGCGTGTCAGTGTGGATTGAATGCTAACCAGACGAAGCAGATTTTGGGGGATTTAGTAACCATCTTCTAACAGTTGATGAGGCTCATGGGTACGGTAATATTTAGTGCCATTTGACATGTTGACCCGACAGAAAACAGCATGTTTATTTATCCAGGAGACTCCTGTCATTCTGTGTG
Organism: Holocentrus rufus; assembly: GCA_900302615.1. Taxonomy (NCBI): domain Eukaryota; kingdom Metazoa; phylum Chordata; class Actinopteri; order Holocentriformes; family Holocentridae; genus Holocentrus; species Holocentrus rufus. The sequence continues at coordinate 11,442 of OMLF01012545.1, read as the reverse complement.
GAGCAATTTCCATTAAACGTAAAATTCCAAATGCGGAAAATATTTCCTGAACCTGCAGCTCTGCCCACCTCGCAACTCTATTGCAGCAAAGCAAAGTCTTGCAACGTAACATCTTCATGCAGACTTTCCGAATTCTCCAGAAAAGTGTGTGCTGACTATCTCAAAAAACTGTAAGCAGAGAGCTTGTTTGAAAGAGCTGCTTTCAAACCAAATATCAGTGCAGCTGCTACACCTTGTCATATCATTAGATGTATGTTTGTTTACAGGTTGCTAAGGCTTTTTATGGCAAAACAGAATCACATGATGCTAACTATACTTTGGAACCTGGAAATGCAGCCAAAGTCAGAGATATGTCATGCCTTCATAAACTTGAGAGGGTTCAGAACGCTCTCAAGAGATAACCGAATATTTCTTCCAGAGGTCATTCCCTGAGACACAGAGGTTCTTTACAGTCACGCTCAGGACGAAATCCAAAGTTTTGAGATGACCTGTGGAGACAAAAATAAAAAACAGCATGTCCAGTATTCCCAAATAGGAAAAAGAAAGAGTGAGGCTGATTGGCTTTAAGGGCTTGCTGGCTTGAAAACAACATGGCGTGTTGTTTTCAAGCAGCTGAGATCATAAGCGACCTGTCAAATCAGGCTGAGTCGGAAAGTGAGCTCTGAAAGCCAGATATCTCAGAACCTGGTGAAGTAATATTTGAGTTACTGTTATTATTGATTAATAACCCTTCAATCCCACCAAAAAATACAATGGCAACTTTGTGCTATAGGGCATAAAAATATTAGGTTTTCGCCCCTTTAATACTCCATTTCAGGCACTGATCGTTATGACCATCTATATTTATATGATGTGACACACTTGAGAGCTCGTCCAACGTCAAAGTGTTTAGGGCTGATTTCTGCTGTCATGGAAAAGATCGGTGCTGTAAATACAATTTTGGTGGGGTGTTGATGACAAAATAAGCAACTAAGCTTTGTTTTCTCTGTTTGGGAAATGATTTCTTTTTGCAGATGTGTGTGATCTCATCTGACATTAGTGATTTTTTTTTGTTTTGTTTTGTTTTTTTTTCGGCTCTTGTTGTACTGGGCTGGTGGCCAGTAGGAGGCCGCCTCTCTCCCCTCGTTTCGCAGAGCCCTGACACATAAGAGGCTCGTGCTCAGACCCACAGTGCAAACTACCGCTTGGTCCTCCACACTCCAGACCAAAACCACAGGCAGAATGACTGTGGCTTCATCGGTCAGAGAAAGTGGAGGGGTCCTCGCAAACAAAACTCAAAACCCTCAGATGCGAAAGCCTCTGCGACAAATACACAAACTTACATCTACTGTTTACAGCGCGATAAACAAAAAACACAGACGTGTACACCTCTGATTGAAATTACCGCTGGTCTCTTTGAACCGGCCTTGTGTTTTATCCAAACTTTAGCGAGTGAAATGGTGGAAAACCCAAAATGGAGGCCCCGGCTGAGGTTTTAGAAGGACATGACCATACAGAGCTGTAATTATATGTACTGTAATGGCCTGTGGATCGTAATGTGTGCAGAGACACATAGAGTCCTTGTAAAAAAAAACAAAAAAAAACAGCCTTTCCACAAACCATGACCAAAAAACATAGTCTGGCATTGTAAACTCTCAGTAGTAACAACACGGGCAAAGAAGCTCCTTGGTACGTGAGGTCGTCAGTCATAAGGCACCAGAAACATTTCAAAAAGGTTTTATGCTACAATACATGATGCTATAGTGACTTCTCACATGAACCATGTCTTGTACCTGCTCAATGTGGCTTTGTCACCCACGTGCAAACAAGTGAAAGACTCTGATGCTGCAACTGCATTCAATAAAATACTAACAGCAAGTGAGATCATTATAAAATACCTGAAGGAGAAGAGCGAAATGAAAACAGCAATTCAGCCTTGGTGATATGGTGGTTAGATAAACCATAGAAAAAGACAACAATATGCTCAACTTATATCTGTTCAGGTTCAGGTTCAGGCAGAGGCTGTATAGCAAGGAAAAAACAGCACTTGATGTTTTTTTTCCCACCATGGCTGAATAATATGGTTAAAAAATAATCATACTGCAGTTACTTTGACAGATATTGCGACTGGCATGATTGACAATTTCAGCGGGAGTGATCATTTTTGCATCGTCGTTTTCATTTTCACTGACAAACTATTATGCAGCAATGTGATTTTTGCTGGGGGCTCTGCACCAAACAAGCATACGATTATGATTTGAATATCAAATACGATACGGAGAATACGATTTGTAGGTCAGGGCATCTCTGTGGCACTACAAGACTTCATTTATAATATGACACATTTATTTTTATCAGATAACAGATGGATTTTTGCACATGGCCATATAGAATTTAGACAATATTTCGGTTAATTGTTTTTCAGTTTCCACTTGTTCTTTAAAGCCAACCAAAAGTCAAACTGTTTCTTCAGTCCATGAGTAGCAACGTTTTCCCTGCTCTTTTACCTCTGTGATAAAATGCATATATCAGTATGTTTCAGATGAATCTACAACGACGCAAATTCCTAAATGCACTGTATGTAATAGAGTGATTGAAGTGGTTAACAAATAAAATATAAACATTTTATGGTATGCTAATGAAATAGAAGGAAATAAACCGAGCATATAATTTCAAAAGAATTCAGAATGTTGACGCATCACGTTGGAACTCTTTGAAATAATGACTTCTGTGACCAGGATATTCTAATGACTGTGATGCTTGATTGACTCTCTGGAATGTTCATTGTTCCATTGTTCCTGTATGAATCATTAGTGGAATGTTTATTCAGACTCCTCCTCCTCCTCATCTCTTCCTGTGCTTCGCTGTCAGATCACTCAGTGATGTTGTGCTGCTGTGGTGTTGGGAGTTTTCCCTGTCGTCTGAATAAGACGATCGCTGTGAGTCATAGTACGCTCTTCAAACTGCAGAGTCATTGTATCACTTTGTGATAATGCCATGATGAGTGTAATCTGCCTGAAATAGCCTAATAATTTTTCCATTGTTTCCTTATCAAAATGGAGTACAGCATTAGTCATAATAATGGCATTTCAACTATGTTTGGGGGGGTTTTCTTTACATAAGACCTTAAACTCACCTAAATCTAAACTAAATTGAAACATTTCTTTCTTTCTTTCTTTCTTTCTTTCTTTCTTTCTTTCTTTCTTTATGTGAAGAATGAAGTCATTAGGGGAGAAATAAATGATCTTACAGCTATAATGTCTTTGTTTAAAATGTTTCCAGCGAGTGAAATATGGATATTTCACAAAAGGCCATTTTATGGAAAACTGGATTAAATCTGGGCTTGGCCTAAAGGGAATACCTGTAGCCTGTTCCATTCAGTGTTTTTTTAAAAATTGTTAAAATATTTATTCATTTTATTGATTTTCAAATTCACAAATAGTCCCTCTTTGTATGGGGCAGAGCTTTGCCTTTGATCTGTTTCGTGTAAGAAAGATAAAACGAAAAGCTTACACTTGCTTGAGTTCATCCTGTTTTTTTTCCTTTAAACATAAGTCAACTTCATCTGGAACAACAATGAGCAAGAAAGTAGGGATGTACATTCTCGATGCCATAAAACACATAAAACCTTTAACAGCTGGTGAGGCTCGTATGAACAACACCTTGGCACAGAGAAGAAAGAGTCACAACTGCACAGCCACATTTTCCTGACACCGTCGCGTGTCTTTCATCATGTTACCAACATATAATCCCTCTGACGTGTGTCCTAGTTCCTCTCACACATCAGAGCCTCATCCTCATCCTCAATTTCCCTACCATGACAGGATAATTTCCTTAATCATAACTTGCAGCTTGGCATGTGTTTCTCGTCACTTAATATTGCTCGAAATACAAATGATTTTCTGTCCTCCTTTTGGGGTCAAAAAGTTATGGGAAGAACCTCTAGAAATAAAGATTCATCCCGTGTCTTGGATGCTGAGTCTTCAACTGATCTTCCCATGATAAAGCGACACAGAGGTCAGCACTTTTTTAATCCATGTTTATTAGCACGCAGAGTTCCCCCAATATACACAAGAAGGCCAGAGGGTCAAGAGTCTTTGAAATCTTCAGAGCAGCTTAAGAAAACAGAAACAACCTGCTCTGAACTCTTATTACACTCATAAACTGTGAGCTCCGTCTGTGAGCAGAGAAACTCCTTTGATAAGAGACAAAAGTCACAAATCTTTTTTAAAGAGCAAAACTGAACCAGGATTTTGAAATAGGTACAGGGCTGCTGTGCTCAAATCCAGTCTCACACTTGTCTAACATCTTGGTCTCTGCCATCTATATTTATATTTTTCCAGTTTATCTACAAATATTTAGAAAAAAGGGTAATTTTATTGATAAATATTTTTCTCCTCAACATGACAAACAATGGAAGGGGATTCAGCAGAAGCTTACAAAGATCCTCAAACTTCTGCGCTTTGATTAGTCAGTTTCAACACATTAATTAGCTGGATGATGAAGAACACCATGTGTAGCTTCAGTTAGATCTACATCTGTTCATCCTTAATGAACTTCATAAACACTATTTTTACACTTTTAAAGAAAAATACATCACTTATTTTGGTTTTGGTCTTCAGTAGAACTCAAATCATTCTGGTCTCGGTCTTGGTTTTGAACTCCTTTGGAACTAGTATTGGAAATTTCTTGGATTGCATAAGTGTTTCTAGCACAGCCTGGGTGAAAACCTGATTATCATTGGCTAGGGGGTATTCATTATATAGACTCCCTCCTCCACCTCATTAGAGCAGGCCGCCTAATGAAGCAGCTTCAGCCAAACTGCTTCACACCTCCAAATGAATTCCTGGCAACTTGTATCTAACCGTCACAACAGTTTGACAGTTTACAAATGCTATCTTAGAAAAATCCATGCACAAATGTCAACTACAGTACCTACACTGACAGCTGAGGAGAAATACGGCAATTTTCTGACTTAAAACAAAACAATTTAGTGAAGTTATGGTTATATAAAGATGATAATGGGTTCATATAGTTGATAAATTGTCTGTAGGGTGCACTTTGATTATTGCACTTAATGTGCACATCTGGATTTACTACAACTGTGGTAGCAGATGCAAAAACACTCTGAATCTATTTCACAGCTTTGGTAATTTTTAGTCTTTCACTCACTGGCCAGTCAATCAGTCGGCCGCAGTGCTCCGATCACTTGTCTGACTTGTAGTTTCTAACTGAGGGAAACAGGCCATCAGACTGCAGCCGCTGCAGGGAAATGCTGAACCGCTCCACGCAGCCAAAACTGCCAAGTCATCACTAAACTCTCGATCGAACCTCTACATAAACACAGATGTGCACATCGAGACCTGGCTTCATGTGGACCTTGCCTGTTCAGAGCACCACCACACACACACACCCAGACACATATACTGTACGCATACACACACGCGCTCCCCTTTTAGTTTCTTTCCATCATGACCTTTGTTTTGGCCGAGGAGCATGCAGATTGCTTACTCTTGTGGTCTTGACCGCAGTTGTAGGCGAGCTGCCGTCCAAAAACTCTATTGGAAAGGTGTGAAATTGAACCCCATCTGCCTTGGCTAAACCTGCCACAAGCACAGAGGCTGACAGAGCTGCAGTGTCGGCACAACCCCGTCAATCCTGCAGAGCCTGTAAGATGAATGCTCATTCTTTTCATCTAAAATATTTTTATTTTGCACATGGGACAAAATCCATTCGATAAATGCAATTGTAGCAATTCTGTGTTTTGCTAAAATGTGTTTCGGAAAATGCATGGGGGGTCTGAGGGAGCAGACTGGCAGAAACAAGATTACACCGATTCCTCTGAATATATGTGGTATCTGACTAATGTCAAGGGAATATCTGTGGTATATGACTAGCATCAAGAGAATATCAGTGGTATCTGACTAATATCAGGGGGAGTAGTGTCCTTTATTGTGACACATTGGTTGGGCATGATAGATTTCATATTGTGGATAAAGTTCCCATGCAATAGCTTTAATATGAGTCTTTAAGTCATGGTTCCTATGGAAGAGAGAGCAATTTACGGTAACACACTCCAACCACGCCACATCTGGTTTCGATTAAGACAACACTTCTAATGTGACTGGATGGCTTTTTTTTTTCTTTTTTTTGCAGCTGCTGGGATACAACTCGCTGGAACCCATTTGGGCCGAATCTTTTTTCTGCTTTTTGTTGTTGTTGCTATTTTTTTACTACTATTTCCTGTTTGGGGGGAAAAATAATGACGTGCCACCTGGGTACCTGCATTAGCAAAGACTCGAGCGCTGCTGCCTGCAGGGTGGTTTGGTCATTATGAAAACGGCTTTAAGAGACTGGGAGCTGCACACCCGGAGACAGATGTGCATCTCGACTAGAGCCATGTGGTCAAGTGTCTTGATGTAATTGAGGCACCATGATAACCAGTGCACGCTTTGCAGAACATTAACTCATGCAGCAGCCGTAGAAGAGCACCATCAGACCCCAGCTACGTTACAGAGGCACCGCTTATCAGCCGTTCTCTCCGTCGCTCTCTCTTTCTCTATCTCTTTATTTCCAGGAAGTCCAGTCTGGGCCAGTAAATTCCTAAAAGTTAAACCCCACTGATTTACTAGCCTACCTCTGGCACATAGTGTGCTGCCTTTCTGGAGGACGAGGTGGAAACCTGCAACTTATTAAAGTGATCATTTTAGCGCAGCTTTTTCTACACACAGCTCAAAATGTTCCTTCCTCCATCTCTCCATTTCTCCCTCTCCCTCTCTCTCTCTCTCTCTCTCCCATGCTGTCCCTCTCTTTCCAGATGGGCCTCATCTTCCGAGCATCTGGAAGTTAAAGTCCTATTTTCTTCGCTCAAAAACTTGGGCCACGTGTGCTTACCCCGAAGGTGAACCCTCAGAGAAGTTCTTTTATTCTTTGTGCTTTTCCCAGCAGTGTCATTGGGCTGCCAAAGCCTGTAGGTGGTGCCATTAATTTAAATGCCTGGACGTCCTACTGTTTAAATGAAAGATGAAAGGCAGCATAAGGGCTTTGCAGAAGATGGTCAAGTTAATTAAAAACCCAAGCATGGTGGGTAGATTTGAATTGCACCGTGCAACACTCGCGCCTCGGGGGACTTTGTGCTGTGACACCTGCATGTCTGCCGTGCACAACAGGAAGACGGGGGGCAAGAGGAGACAAGAGCCAGATACGAGCCACCACACAGGACATCCTGGGCAAACAACGCTGTGGGCAGCCATAGATGGAACGAGGGGAGGGAGGGGAATGTCGTTTTGTTTGGGTATGATGTTCACTACTCTAGGAAACCAAGCGAAGGGGAAACTGTTAACACTTTTCTTTTTCTGGATCCCCAGAAGGAAACGCAGCAGGTCATCTGTGTGTTTTGGATGGATATCAACTATTATCACACTGAAGCTTCTCCCAGCTTTTCAAAAGCTTTTCAGCGGTGAAATTATTGATTTCAGGTGGCAACTTGAAAGTAGTTTCAACTATTTAGCTGCTAATGCGCAAACAATTTTGCTGTTAGCACACCATTAAAATAAACGTTCCCAAAGAATATCGTTCACTGAGGATATCCTGGAAAATAAGATGACCCTTGCTTTTATCATTTCTTTTTGCAACGTCCTGGTTAATTATGCATCTGTTTTTACCTCATAATTCTCCTCTGTTGAACTGAGTCTTCTGACACTTTGCAGTTGCTTTAAAATCTGCACAAGGAAAATCAATTGTGCAGGTTTGGATGGCGCGAAAACCAGACCTATGTCCCAAATTCCCTACAGTCCCTCAGGTCCAGATTCCCCTCTCTCCTCACTCATCCCTGCACAGTGCCAGGGGAAGGAAAACTGGGACAAACAATAGGAAGCTGATAGGAAACATCTTGCCTGTAGACCCAGGTCTGCATCCCAACATTCTCTTCCTCTGACATGTAAACACAAGAGAGATGGGAGTAAACTCAGGCGGGCAAAAGGAAAAGTCCTTGGATGATTTGAATGATGTCAAACTGACACTGGCACTGCTTCACCCACTTTCTCCTGCAGGAAAACAACTTTTTTATTCCCAGACAGAAGCTGTTTTGAGTGATGGGGATTCTGCCAAATAGTGATAATCTGTCATTCTGCCGTTCCAGCACCTAGCTTTGTCTTTCAAGAGCAGCTTGGAAGATGGAAATTTTTGAGAAAAAAAATAAAAATAAAAAAGGAGGAGGTCTCTCTCATAAAATGCAAGATCGACGGCCTGAAGAGTCATAGCTCGACACAGCTGGTGGAATGGATCTGGGTTTTGCTCAAGAAAAACATCAAATAGAGTTCTAGCAGTTCATGTCCGCATGGTGCCAAGCATGACATAAAGACCATTTGTTTTTCACATGCAAAATTCACATTATGTGTGGTAAACTCATGACATTTCATCTCATAACTGACAAAGCAAACATCCCACACTCCATCTGTACAATGAATTTCACTTAAGCAATGAATAAAAAACAACGTAAAAAAAAAAAAACCATGGCCATTTTCATCATGGGAATATAAAAAAGCTAGAAGCCCTCTGGGCCTTGAATTTGGTGCTACATTTCGTCTAATTCCACATCTCAAGTTTCATTTGGTTCCAGTCATCCTGCATAGACACCACAGCCAGAGACAGACACCAGCAAAAGCCCCTGAGATCTTAATGAACAATGTCTCCACTGCTGCTCCACCCTCCACCCCAAACGCCACCCACCAACCACCAACATAAGCAACTCCAGGAAAGACCCTCACCACAGTACAAGTAGTCTGTGGTCACTCCATCAGCCCCGTCCTGGCTCCTCCTTCTGTTCCTGCCCCAAACCCCTCAACCCCTGTTTTTTTATGATTGGTTATTTGAGCCAGAGCCTATTGAAACTGTACGTGTTCCACAGCCAGAGTGCAGAAAGCGACCCAAAACCCCGAGTTGGAGGGCTGCAGTCAAATCTGCTCCAAATTATTTGCACGGCTGCAGAGCACATGGGGTTGAAAGGCTTATATAAGCCTGTGGTAGGAATATTCAGTCCATGTCACCTTCTTTTGAATGCCCTGTACTCTTTGTGTTTTTCATCAAGACTGTTTTAGCATCAAAAAGTAAAGGTCTGGAGGCTGGTCAAAGGTTTCTTTTTTAATCTAATTGACTTTCATAAGGAATACATTATCATCAATGCATAAAAATGAGAGTGTTCAATGAATACATCAATGAAATTTATACTGTAATAACCAGAAAAAAATGTCATTTTTTTCTCTACTCCCTGACATAAAACACAACAGTGCCTACAGTAAGTTGCTGCTCTAAACATCCAGTATCTGATAGGCATTTCCAGGTAAAGGAAGCTGTCACTCTGTTATGTTTTTAAGCACATGACACAACACAAGGCAAAATCCGATGGCGCACAGGAAATGATGCAGCAGTTTTTGTCAAACAAATGGAAGAGGAACTGGCTGGTTAGTGATAGCCACCATGGCTGAACAGACAAAGAAAAGAGCGCCACCAATAGAAACTCTATCAACAGACGAATGAAAAACATTCGTCACAGTCCCACCAACACGGTTTGATTGACAGGTGCATCATCACCAAAGATGGAGACAATATAAGAATTTTTAAAAACAATTAAGATCTTCTGGATTACACTTGTGCATTACAATGACTACATTCAAGCACCTTGGAGGTTATAGTATGAAAAACACAAGATGAGATGCTTGAGCGGAAAACACAAACAAAGACGTAAAGCTGTGATCTCACTCCATGGCCTACAAGACGCTGTGTGGCCCTCCATTATAAACTTGTCAGAAAAACTTGTGGCTTTCAAAAGACGGCATGCAGACACGGCTGGTGCTCTGTATGGCGTTACAACAAATTTCAACGTCCTGGCACTGATGAGTCTTAACGACGCTTGCCTCACTTCTTACTCTTTCTATTTCTACCTTGGCCTTTGTGCCTCTGGCCAGTGTCATCTCCAACCAAAACATATCCAATAGCTCGTCTGAGCCCGAGCGCTCCCCTGGACAAACAGACGGTGAGTCGGCCAGATCTCCAGCTGTCAGAGACCAGACAAAAAAAAAAAATTGGGTCACCATTATACCTCTGATAGCTGAAACAGTCGGGTTCAAGCAGTATTTTCCACTACTGCACATCACATATGGACAGGCTAAGAAAAATGTGTATGAAAAAAAAGGAGTTTTAACATATTGTGTCTAGTTTAGGACAGCCCAGAGTTGTACTACAAGATATGCCAACAATGACAAAACTTCCAATCATATGTTGTGATAAGTAGAACAAATTGATGCTGCTCCAAGCTACACACACGTTTGTTGAGAAAATCTTTTTTGTGCACATATGCAGAAAGGGAAAGTAAAGTTCAGTCTGCAGGCAGAGAGCTTTCCTGCAGATTTTTGCGTGCTGGAGCAGATGGGAGGTAAGAAGTCCAGACCAGGTGGCAGAGATTTACTGTGGAAGTTAATCATATCTCTCTTTCCTCGCAGTTGTTTTTATGTGTTACATGGTGCCAGGGTCTCCTTAATCCAAAAGCCTTCATTCATAAATTATAGACAATAAGACAGAGTTCAAAAGTTCTGAGACTGTTTTCAATACATCTGCACAAAGGAAAAGAAAAGAGTTTATTTCCAAAATGTTTTAGAAAGGAAATACAGTAGCCATACTAAACTATCAATCAATAACTTCAATCTTCAAAAATGCATTGGTTTAAAGTTTGCACTTATTTTGCAAGAGTAGCTTTTTTTGTTGAAATGTGCTGCTTTAATTCATCATGTTTTCAGTCCCACACGTTGTCCTCAGTCACACATGCACAGCATAAGCATGGAGGCGAAGCCAATCCACTGCAGCCCATCCGCTCCGGAGAGAAACAACACATGCATCTTCCTCTGTTTCATCTGATAAACATGACAGACTGGACAGGGGCGCCGACTTGCACAGTCACCCACACACGCAATATGTCACATAGTTGTAATGCCACGTTTCACTGCCTTGAGTCACAGGTCCTCTGTGACCAGGACACGGACCGCAAGAGTGGATTAAGTCTGAACTGCTTAATGAAACACAACAGAGGCGAGGGAGGAGGACAGGGGAGGAGGAGGAGGAGGTGAGCGGCGCGGAAACAACAGACCTACTCCCATTGACTTCCTCTGAGATGAATCGTCAGTGGAGGCCTGCCAGAGCACCGCTTCTCTGAGTCACACTCTCTGATAGTGGCTGAATGAGTGCACAAAGGGGAAAAAAAAGAGACGCCAAAAACTCAATCAGGAAAAGCAGAACAAGTGCACGATGTGGTCACCGACTGCCAAGAAACAACTGGAACAAGTGGGTTATATTCCCTCACTAATGAGAGCCAAGTGTCAATTCCATATGAGCTGACAACAATAACCTGTTAAACTGCTGATAAAAACGGTTGTGGACAGATTTTATTATTATTTGTGTGTGTTGGGAGGG
>OMLF01012541.1:16375-31061 GCA_900302615.1 Holocentrus rufus | reverse complement strand
TCAAACATTAATTGGGCCACTCTGGAACATAAGAATGGTGTGTTCATTTCTGAATTTAGAGACATTCCCCCGGTATTATTTCAGAAAGATATAAGATAGGTAGTAATATAAACAGACTTGGAATCTCATAAACTCATCATATGATTTAAAAAAAATTTAGCATGAAGGATAAAATATTAATGATGCATTTGGAACGACTCCATCATGTATTCGCCTCCGCAATTTCCTTTGAACGTGGAGCAGAGTGAAAGTGGCAAGAGCGCGGCGCTGCTATCTCCAGAGATGCCTCTAGACAAATGCTGGCTATATCAAAACTTCACTGAAGGAGGTGACAGTGTCAGCTGCTGAACTGTGGGGGAGTGCAAACTGCAGGCAGGAAAAAAAAAAAAAAACAGTGTTGGAAACTTGCTATATTAAATTCTGGCTATAGGATTTTCTTATGCTTGGTTTCTCTACTGACACCTAATGGCTGCTGATATAAAATATTCACGATATCTCCAAATAATCAGTGAATGAATAGAGACATGGCACATAAATCTTGTCCTTCCAACACCAGGGGCGCCTTGAATATTCTCACTTTCTGTCATTGCTTCTTTTCCATGCTTGCTTTTTTTCTCTTTTATATAAATAATACGCATCCCCATGTCACAGATTTCATCATCCTGGACTCTGATTCTCCTTTTATCTTCTGAATGTACACACCGACTTATTTACATAGTAATAAAGTTTACTTAAAAAAATTGTTCACTACCACCGACCTTTAAACCTGATCAACTATTTCTCATGACTTTTGGGTGACCCTGCCCCCAAAGTCAGTAGACTATGAAAATAAATCCAAAATTGCAAAGAACATTATTATTATATTAATTGTCATTTCAAGGTGTGCAAGACATTTATGCCCATAATCATATAATATAATAATAATACCTTTTACACATCAAACGATTCATAGTATTGGGTTCCAAAACCTAATTACAATTATTTATTTATTCAAATACTTATTTATTTATTTATTTTGGTAATCAGAATGCTGTAATCCTGTTACATACAGTATAATCCACAATGCCGTTGATTCCTCATCAGCCTCACTATGCCTCAGTTGGCAGTGAAGCAATGTTTAAGGCCTAATCTACACAGCCAAGAAATAGAACATGGTGCCTCTGACTTTTCAAGTGCTTGGAGGTTAATTATTCATCGACTTTCCTCTCTGCACAAGAAGCCAAGAACAGCAGGAGAGCAGGGTGTGCTGCAGCTTCTTCTTTATTCCCTGGGAGAGCGTCAGAAGTTTAAAACCACTACTAAACTACAATTGAAATGCAGATGTTGTCTTGCGGTTTGGTGTGCTCAAACGAAGGAGAAAAACAGTGGGGCAAACATAACCTCAAAACCTCGTCTGGCAATCCGAGCAATCAGGGATTCCAATCAATGAGAATCTTTATTCATTTTCATTATGGGTGCAGTGTGTGTGTGTGTTGATTATCTGTATATCGATGCTGATACATGTATTTTACTTTGTTGATTTCATTAAAGTAAAAAAAAAGACAAACATGTATACTGATTCTGTCTTGAGTCTGAGTGACTACAATCCTGATTTTATGCATCACTGGTCTTGTCCTTACTGACCTCATATCCTGCACTTCATCCCTCATGGACTCACTACAGTTTACTCACCAGCCAAATTGAACAACAGATGATGCAGTCTGCCTTACAGCGCGCTACAATCGTCTTCACCGGGAGCCTGAGAACACACACAGATTTATATACTCTTTATTGATTTCACTTCAGCATTCGACACTGTCAACCCTCTCAAGTGAGTGAAGATATTTCAGAACGGACACAAAGCTCTCCATTTGATTCAGGATTTTAGATCTCCTTACACTCCATACAGGGCAGCATCCCATCTCCCCTTTGTCCTCTTCTTCTCCCTCTTCACAGATGACCTCATACCCAACATCAGCCCAGAATATTAAAACATCCTGACAACACTACAACCATGAGCCTCATCACTGAAAGTAATGATGCACCATATTGTCACAAGGTGGTCAGGGAAGTTGGGTGATGCATGGATAACCACTATTCCCTGAACACGAAGAAACCCTAAAGTAATGATATTTCAGCAGAACAGAAAAGAAAGTGCCACCCCACTTTCTGTTCAACAATAAGCCAACAGCACCTGCCATTTCTGTCAAATTTCTCGGCAATCTCGTAAGCAGTAATTCCAAATGGAGCGTTAACCCCACTGAATTTATGTTCGAAACCTCAACAGATTATTCATAGTTTCTCCAATACCTCAAAAAGTATAGAGCAAAAGAGAAATCACTGTTGCAGCTCAACTCAACGATGCTTTCACCCAAAATATGCTGAACCTGTCAGTTACCATATGGTGCAATTATGCAACGAAACAAATAAAGAGTTTTACTGTCATCCAGAAGGTATCAAAAATCATACGCTGCCACCTTCTCCTCCTATACTAAATAACATGCACACCATCAAGACTGCAAAGAAAACAATCATTCTCTCCCACCCACTCCCCTTCATTTTCTATGCTGTGGCAGGTGCTACAGGTCAGTGGCAGGAAGACTTCCTGCACTAGTACTATCACTCAGCTCTCTCAATTAACCCTCCACCTGCACCGGTGCATGCTTTTTCATGGTGACGTAGCAAGACAATGAAATGTAGATTCAGTTTGTTTAGGAAAATGCTACACAAATAAAGTTATTATCATTATTACTATGAATATACATGAACTTGATTTTATAATACTAAAACTGTTGGCCTATGGATTGTCCATCTGTTGTGTTTATGTTTAACATTGCACTGAACTTATGTGTTACAAATGTCAAATGAGTTCTCTCTCATGCTATTGCACCAGCTGAGTTGAGTGGAAATAAAAGGAACTTGAACTTGGTCTACATGGAAGAAGCAGTCAGGTGATTCACATTTTGACAGAATAAGGAACTGTCATTCAAATTAGCTATTTTAAGAACTCAGCTTCACTGAATTGAATTGATATGATAGCGATATCAAATAATAATAATAATTAGTATATTTGGGTGTCCAAATGGCCTCATTTCAGTGTATTGAGCTGTCTGTTAACTTATGGGTTGGTAAAAGCACATGATAATATTCAATACACACCATGAAATACTTTTTAATACATAATATTATTACAACAATGTAGGCCACTAACACAATATGGGTTCAAAGACAACAGTATAATGTACCTAAACATGGACTTTGAAAAAGTTTGATGGATAAGATGTCATTTGAAAGTAAATGGTCACATATTAGATGAACCTTCATGCTGATATCAAATAAACATCTTGGATAAAATACCACATATTTTATCAGTTACGATCATATCAATATGATCAACATCTGTCTTGCCAGACTCCACCCCCCATGGATGTATTAGCTCCACCCTATACAGCAATGTTGCATCAGAATCGCAATATCCGGGATACGTCATCAAACCTAGACCCGGCAGTGTACTCACATTAACCTACAGAATCAGTTACAAGTGAGCTCCACAAACAGGTGGTTTTCACTTGATATGGCCGAAAAGACTGTCGTGGAGAAAATGAGCCAACTGCAAATGGACGAAGGGAAAAAGGTTGTAAATCAGTTGGGTACATTTATGATTGAACTAATACTAGCCGGCTAGCAGACAAGTTAGCCTAGCTAGTAGTCAGCTTCATGCTGTCACTACTACCAGCAATGTGGTGCTGTGTCCAGCTAGCTTTTGTCACTTTCCAAGGTAACATTAGATAAATCGCTAACATAGGCTGTGATTTCGGGTGAGATTTAATCTGCAGATTATACATGCAGGCTGTGCCACATTCACATTAAACAAGCCCAGCTTGAGCTAGCTAAATAGCCTGATCTGGCTTTGTAATAGCTTACACGTTGCATTCTTCACGCCAGGCTACATTCTAAAATAAGACACTTTTATGTTACCTTTGTTGTCCGTAAACGTGCACACGCTGTAGAACAAAATTTAAGAGCTGTTGCGAAATGTTTGGATCCATGATTCAATTCGGCATATATCCGTTGTTCAAAGCGTCATATGTCTCAAAGAAACTCAACTCTAAATTTGGTTCACCTGTCATTCTCACATAATTCCTATTTTTAATAAGTGGAGGGCTGCAGCGCCAAGGAACCAGTTACAAATAGTACAATGTTATTGAAATAAAGTCCTACTTGGTGGATCATTTGTATACCGAAATTACCAAAGGACATAATCTAACGGGTATATGTATTTGCCAATAAGTAATGCCACGTTAAATTGACAGATTTTTGATGCAGCCTTAATATGATAATCTGACCGCATATAATGTAGGCTGTAATTAGTATTGTAAGCCTTGTGTTAT
Organism: Holocentrus rufus; assembly: GCA_900302615.1. NCBI lineage: Eukaryota > Metazoa > Chordata > Actinopteri > Holocentriformes > Holocentridae > Holocentrus > Holocentrus rufus. Next base: position 26,691 of record OMLF01012541.1, on the reverse strand, counting down.
TTTGTGCCTGCCCACTGCCCAATCTGTCTGTAAACACTGGGTGTACTCTGTATTCATGTACTTGCGTTTGAGTCAATGCTGTCAGAGTAATCGTTTATCCACTTCCATGATGAGAAAAGTTTAGTAACCCCATGCTGTCACTTTGGGACAGGAGGGAGCCGGAAGTGGTAAAGATGGAGGAAAGAAAAAGACTAAAGGTCCTGGCGGAGACTCTGGGGGCAGAACTGAGGTGAGTTGCTAAATTAAGTGTCAGAGAGTGGTTAGATGCTATCATTAGACCTCATGTTAATTATAAGTCACACAAGAACTTTTAGCCAAGCTGTATGCCTAGCCTTTGTCTAGCCCTCTGCTCATGCATACTTGCACCTGAAGCAATCTCCCACTTGTTTTAGGGTGCTTGTCACTGTGGCTAGACACTGACATACAATCAAGTAGTGCATACCACTATGCAAAGAATACATTAAATACTTTTCATGTGTTTTCAGTCATTGGGGCATCTATTTGTCGCTTGTCTGCCTGACTGTTGTGGTAAATTGCCAGAGGTAAATCTGGGAAACGCTGGTTAAGTTTCCATGGTACATTAGTGCAAGTGCAAACCCAAGCAAGAGAAACCGGTAGCAGAGTTGGTCAGCCCCTAACAAGTCTGCTGACATACTTTGTGAGCTGACTGTTAATGGAATACACTTTAAGACTGTTAAATTACAGCTAGTGATGGTACCTTGTATGTCGGTTGTTTGGCTAGTTGCTCTCATGGAAAGCTGGCCAAATGCAACCAACCTGATGTCACATAAAGATATTTCCAGCACAGCTACATTGGACTTTGATCACAGATAAAAACCAGCTATCTAAAACATCAGCAGCAAAATGTCAAGTTTTGATGTCAGTCCCTCAGAACCAAAGAGCAAAGGCTTCTTTTTAGACTTGCCAGCTTGCACTGATGTTCAGCAGTAACACAGGGAAATTGACGAGGAGGGCTGAGGAAAAGCGGGTACAGTAAACAAATAAATTACAACAACTCATCAACAAAATAACTCCTACAGTTCACCAAACATCACAAACAGAAATTTAATATTGTAGGAGCTGGATTTTTCTTTGAAGAGGTATCAAATCTAACCTGGAAATTATTTGTACCTGACAGAAATAATAATGATAAACAGCATTACCGGCTACACCTCCATCTCACCCCTTATCTCTTGTTGCTTTCCAGCTCTCCCCGCCTCCTCAGTATATTGGGGAACGCCTTGATATGTACACAAAGCTGAAGGCTGAGCATGATGCCCTGATGGCTGAGAGGGCTCAGCAGAATAGCAAAGCCATCAAGGTGACCCTGCCCGACGGGAAGGTGGTGGATGCTGAGTCATGGAAAACCACGCCGTACCAGGTGGCCTGTGGAATCAGGTCAGTGTGGTGATGGAAACAACAATGACATCAGGCGAAGTGTAGTTTTGTTTGCCTGCTGACTTTGATTGAATGTGCAAAAATAAACTTGTAAAACCTCAAGGGTGCTACACTGTTGTTGTCATCTCCAGGGGTTTGTAGTCTCCAGATCATAAACAGACCCCATGCCATATGTTTTTTCTTTTTTCTCTCTTTTTTCTTTTTTTATGATGTTCCTATCAAATAGATCGCCTTGTGATTTATTATATAAAAATAAGAGTAGCTGTCTTTTTGATTTATTTATTTTGCATGCATTAAGATACTGTACATCAGTCAGCAGTATTAAAAAATCCTTCACTCACAGGGTTTTAGAAGCAGGAGTTCCCCAAAGCACAGAATACAGATTGTCACTGTCTGTTACACATAACAATGTCCCTGAGTAACAAGCTACTGGCTTTAGATAAGGTTCATTCCTCATAAGTATTGCATATGGGGCTGTCCTATCAAAGCACATCTTGTCAAATCAGCCATACCTTGCACTTGGAACTGATGATATTAGCAGCACATTATCTTTTCCTTTTAGAACAACATTTCATCCAAGTTCAGTGTCACAGATGTAGTTGAATGTTTTTGTCCAAACTGGTCATTTTGAAAGTGCTCCATTGTCAAAATATGCGTTACTTTGCTGTAAGCGAGCACTCAAAGCCATGACGCGCTATGTGCATTAATATTAATTTCATTTTGAATATTTCATTTTTTCTTGTCTAGTCAAGGTCTTGCTGACAACACAGTGATTGCCAAAGTGAACAACAGTGTGTGGGACCTGGACAGACCTCTGGAGGATGACTGCAGCCTACAGCTGCTCAAGTTTGATGACGAGGAGGCTCAAGCTGTAAGTGCACCTCAATCCTGGTTCTGACACAAATCTTTGATTGGATTTTTTTTTTTTACATGCAGCATAGACTGTCAAAATAGGAAATACTGTAGAAATGCATAGTAGCTTTAAACTGATGATGAGCTCACCTCAGCCTCTTAAGCTGCTTGCACAGTTTAAGGTTTGCTCTGCACCTCCTTTGTCGCCAATTATACTTGTCAGCCAACTTTTCCTTTTACTTTGGGAAAGCCTATTAAAAATCTGATATACGAACACTGTCACTGCCACAATTAAAATTCTAGGACAATTATGACCAGATGAAATTTGTGTGTTTCATTTGAAATGCCTTGGGCCCAAAATAGTGGATTAAGTAAATGGTAATTGGCCTGACTGACCATTGTTTATTCCATGCCAAAAGAGCCCCATGCCCTAAAAGGCAGCACTCACATCAAACTAATTTGGCCTTCAAGTCAAAGCATCTATGGCATACAAAGTGCTGCAGCTATTATCATTAATATGCTGCTTAATTGCTGGGAACAAATTGCTTTTCTGACAAAGCATTCACACCCGGCACTGTTTTCCCTCTCACCACATTGGTGCTATATGCAGTGGTGAAAATTAACTGCCCATGTGTTGGATTAACTGCCCATGTTGGAGAAATATTGGAATCTGCTCATCCCCTCGAGTCCATGTTGTTATGCAAAACACAGTAGTACAATAAATCAGAGTAGAAGTTGCAGTATTGCTTCATATTATCCACTGTCAAACCTCTGTTCTATATGCAAATTCAAAATAACCGATAATTTTTCAATCTTATGTTTGCATACTTCAATATATATTATTATTTTAAATTAGTTGGCACTAGATATAGTAGCTAAGAAAGCTCTAACTGGGCTGACTTCAGTGGTTTTAAAAAAAGTTGACCAAGACAGTAAATTGCCTTTTTACTGGTTGAAAATATCTTGCAGTTTGTCTGCAGCCTTGGCCGATGAACCTGAGGCTGCAAGTTTAAGCCACGACTGTTTTATAATCGGTGATAAACCCCAGTGCTTTATGTTGCACGGTCTCCAAACCACAAAGACATTAAGACGAGGCCTGTGAATATATAACAATGCAGTGATCAAGCGACCAGTCTCTCTCTAACTGCAAGAAAATAACACGACTGTTCTTAAAATAAAACCCCAATTTTAGCTTTGTTTTCTTTATAAGGTGCTGAATATATGAACAGTAGGGAGGGAGTGTGATATTCCTAAGTACATGTAAGATTCAGCAGTCACTTTGCTTTCTATGGCACCAATACATAGAGGATTTTGCAGCCAATTTTTTCAGATTTTTATGGATGGGATATTAGATCTATAGGCATGGGAATTGATAAGATTTTGCTAATATCAGTGCCATTATTGATTGTGCTTATTGGTCCAATTCTTTATCCATTCCCTTATTGATTCCTGATCAGTTTCCTGCATGGAAAAAAAACAGAAGGCCTACACAGTTTTTCAGCGTCATCATTTTATTATCTCTGAGGGTTTTTTTTTTTTTATCTGCCTAATAATGTTTGAACGTGTTAAAATAAATTACAATGCTCCTTTTCTTAAAAGGATCTAATGCACAACTGTCAGAATAACATGCCAGCACTGATAAAAAAGAATTGATAAGCTTGGCGGCATACAATTTCAATGGATTGGACAATTTGGAACCGGTTCTTGATTCCCATCCCTCGTTCTTAAAAGCTTTAACAAAGTCTGCATCACATTGTCAGTGATCGCAGCATCATAAAAATGAACGGAAATAACCGTTTTTCTCCCACTACATTAATACCATTTTATTAAACATGATGGGTTTATAATGACTCCGCGACTGTTTTGCTGATCAGGTGTACTGGCACTCCAGCGCTCACATCATGGGTGAAGCCATGGAGAAGGTCTACGGCGGCTGCCTCTGCTACGGTCCTCCCATCGAGAGCGGCTTCTACTACGACATGTTCCTCGAAAACAATGAGTGAGTCACTCTGGAACGCGTCTCTGCTCAGTTGTCTTAATCGGCTCTCTTAATGTAGTTTTGGTGTGTACTTGTAGGCTTAGAGGCTGTCAGTCTGGTTTGTGTCTTAAGACTGGTAGCAAACAGAAAACAGGTGGACTATAATGAGGCTAATGCTGTCAAGCTGCATTTGTCTTGGGTGTGGATTTGAAATAACATCTATCTTTGTTGTGTGTCTGTCAGTGGGATTGGATGCCTAAAACCAAACATATTCAACACACAAAACCAGAGTGGATTATTTTACTTGAGTTTTGAAAGCATGTTCAGACACCCTTACAAAGTCTGAACCACTCTTCCTCATAAACAACTTTTTAATTTGACCTTTCCCTGAAGCAGATGCATTTTCCCTGCTGCAGCCTGCAGGAGAGTGTGAGGAGTGCTGTCTAATTAATTCCACTATCTCCTTATTGAAGTCATTTTATGCTAATGGTATTCTTGGAGACTGTTATTGCAAGGTCACTTTGACATTGCACAAGCCCTAAAGCCAAGGCCTCTAAGTATTTGCCCATGCTTGGTAGAGGTTATCGGTTTCTGGCAGTCAGAGAATTATGTTGTTGAACAAAAACTCCGGTCACATGGCAAAATGTCTGACCACATCCATGATGCCCTCTGGCAGACTAAATTTAGAGTTGGAAACACTTTGCATGCTAATACAGACTAAGTGAAAAAGTTGTTGTTTGATGTGTTGTTCTTGTTGTGTTTGTTTCCCATTGTTTTGGCCAGGGGTGTATCGAGCAATGACTTTCCATGTCTGGAGACCCTGTGCAAGAAAATCATCAAGGAGAAGCAGCCGTTTGAGAGGCTGGAAATAAAGAAGGAAACTCTTCTGGAAATGTTCAAGGTATTTGCAAACACAAGAACACAAAAAGCTAACTACGAGGCACAACACATAACTTAGTCAGCGTCAGTGGCTTTTCATTCTAAAACCATCTCGTCTCTTTGGCAGTACAACAAGTTTAAGTGCCGCATTCTGAATGAGAAAGTCACCACTCCCACCACTACAGTTTACAGGTGAGTCCGTGGCCTGGAGGAGATTCCACAAAGCAGGATTAGCAAGTTAGTCACATAATATTAAAATATTCTCTGGAATTTTGATTCATTTGCTGGTTCACATCACTCTTGTCCGCATACAGGATAGTTTTATCCCCATATGGCTAACTTGCTAATCCTGCTTTGTGTTTATAAAAAAAAAACTGCTGCATTTTAAAGTTTTCATTTTTAAACTTAGACAATGTTTTTGGTGAGAATTTTCATTGTTTTGCAAATTAGAGCTTGAATGCATGAATCAGGCCTGACATTTTGAACCGGACCTGACTGTGGCTGAGCAAATTGTGTCCAACCCAAACCTGACCATGAATTCTTTCATCAGTCCAGACTTAAGATGACATATCCAATACCCATTTTAAGTTTTAGTAAGTAGGAAAAACATAAAATCTGCATCCTGAGGCAAAAAAACCTGACTCAACCCTATTCAGCCTTTGTACTTGAAATGTATGTCCTGTCTGGACCAGAACCCACAGAAACAGTCTGGTCCCGTCGGGTTCAGACAGCTCTCTCAAGCTCTGTTGCTGACTGTCTCTTTATTTAGTAGGTCATGATATTTAAGTGCTGCAGTAAACACAGCTAGTTTGAACAAAATATTCAAGACTGATAAGGTTAATAAACATGATTTGTGTTCTAGGTGTGGCCCCTTGATTGATTTGTGTCGAGGGCCTCATGTGAGACACACTGGGAAGATCAAGGCCCTCAAGATCCATAAGGTGAACTTTGTGTTTCTTTGATGCATCACTGATTTGCTGTTATACTATATCGACTCGGCTGTCACATGTGTATTGGTTAAATCTGGATATCAAGTAGTCTGTGCCCTGAATGCCAGTATGTTTATTCAACCCCGTTTCTAGAGCAAAGACACCTTCTGTTTTATTCTCAGGGGAAAAGAGAGACCTAAAAAAGTTATTAGAGCTAACTTTCCCTTCACCTTATCTGTGGTGTGCTAGAATTCGTCCACGTACTGGGAGGGAAAGGCCGACATGGAAACCCTCCAGAGAATCTATGGAATCTCCTTCCCTGACCCCAAAATGCTCAAAGAGTGGGAGAAGTTCCAGGAGGAAGCCAAGAACCGAGATCACCGCAAACTGGGCCGGGTATGGACCGAAAATACCAGCCGAAGAGTTTATGTTATTATGTTATTTAGAATAGGCTCCTTTAGGCATTGTTCTTCCAAATGCAGTTTATTTTGTGCAATGTGTGTTTGTGATGACATATGACTGCGACGTTGAAGTGTAAATCTAAAAACTAAAACAGATTTTATGTGGATTACTCCCAGAGTATTAAACTGTTTTGTCTAGATTTGAGCACATGACCATGTCTCTCATAAAGCTCGAAATAAGAAAGCCAAGTCTGCGGTTTGATGTTATCAAGGGACGCACTCTCCACTGACAGTAGACTGGAAACCAAATTTGTGGACAGTGAGAAAATATAGTGCCGCTGGTGCTTCTGCAGCAATATAATAACATTTTCCTGTGGAGAACCATTAGTCCTTCTATGAAAAAAAACTTTTTATATTTCAAAGCTCAAATATTTAGAATCCCAAAAGCCAGCAACTTCATAAAATATCCCCTTGCTGATATCACTGGTTGGTGACTCGGCTCTGTAGATTCCAGGGAATTGTTGGTGTTCACAAATATTGATGGAGTTGTTTCAAAATCTGGAAAAATATCCAGAGACTGGCATGATAAAATTTTACCCATGAGCCTCTCAGCTTGTGAGTGATGGCAAATGAAGCCATGGCACAAAGCAATATAACAGTTTGGCTTGAGATGTCTCTATCCTCAAGGCCATCCGGAAGGCGATAGAATGAAATCTGAGGTCATTGTTGGCAGGAAATTGCCGGGTCTCAGGGTATTTGTGGTGTTGCCTTTTTATTTTAAATTATGACAGGCATGGATATGTGAAGCCATGATTTATAACAGTGAGCAGGAGACACAGTTTTAAGTTCCATGTTGCGCAAAAGTGCAATTTCCTTCCCCTTCCATATGTAAGCATTTTGCTGTTGTATGTAATAGCTGAGAAAATTTGAAATCTGAAATTCCAACCGTTTTCCCATAGTTTCCTTATTTAAAAATCATGTTATTTACAGTGGAGACACTGAGAGGCTGGAACACACAGTACAAAAGCAGGATTTATGTGGTGGTGTTTTTTGCTGTATTCTTCACAAACATTTTTAAAGACCAGAGGGAAGTGTGTTAAATTGCTAAAAAGGAGTAAAATATGGGACCTTTAAGTCGGACAAATGCTAGTTATGTTAAGTGGGTCATCTATTGTAGTGTGCCACAGGCACGCACAACTTTCTCATCATCTCAAAGCGAAATCAGTTTGGCCCGAGTGCTGCACTCTCATTTTCCTTCAAACACTAACAAATTGTTTTTCCTTCTCCAGGAGCAGGACCTGTTCTTCTTCCACGACCTGAGCCCAGGGAGCTGCTTCTTCCTGCCGAAGGGGGCCTTTATCTACAACACCCTGGTGCAGTTCATCAGAGTAAGTCACAGCAGTGAAGGCCACAGTGGATAAATGCTGTGTGATCTTGCGCTAAACTTTGAGACACAGAGAGAGACGGAGTGTGAGGCAGATGGTTTAAATTTGCAGGGAGACCTGGGAGAGTGGAAGAGCAGCTTTGTACAAGAGCCACCAGTCAGCCTGTGGCATAATAATGCCTTCATAAATTCATGAGATGTATGTTAAGCGTTGCTATTTAAAATCATTATATGCATAATCTTCCTTTAGTCAAGAGAGGAGGAAGAGCTTATGTGTTGATGAAACAGCTTCTCTTTCTCTCGAACCACAGGCTTGATGCATCTGAGAAACCAGCGGCTGCGTGTGTAAAACTTTTATAGATTCACCACTAAAACCTTTGTATACTTAAAGTTGAACCCATGTATGCTCACATTTATACCCAGATTCATAAAACCCATACAGCACCAGTAGGCATTTATCGTATTGTAAAACACAAACGGTGCATTTGCATGCATACAAATATACTATCCACACCCTGTAGGCTCCCACAAAAAGACATAAATAGCTGTTGCAATACCAAATATTTTCTTATAAAGCATTTATTTTATAACTTTTGGCAAGAAAATAGAAAAAGGCACGCACAGCAGCACTAAACTTAAATAACCACAGCTTTGCTCAATATGAAGGTTATCTTTGCCTGCAAAGTTGACTACTAATCCACAAAGAACAATGTTTCATTTGGAGGCACTGATTTGAATTAGAAATTAAATGGAAAAACAGAGAAATGATTGAGACTGTAACAAAAGACAGTTCTGAAGTGCCTGCATCATATCAAAGGGACAGAAAGTTAATGAGACAAAAATGAATGAATCAAGGAATCAACAATTGTAGATGCTATGCACCATATTTCAGTATTGTCACAAATGTTTGGGATGAGTTCTGTATGATAAAATAGATGAGTCATCATTTCTGATGGTCCTGATGAGAGTTAGAATAATGAGATGTCAAAAGCAGCCCATGATGCAGATACACACATATATCAGTGAGGCCCTGGGGCTTGACAGATGATTTTTATCAATGCAGTTGATTTTTTTTTTTTTTTTGTAGTTGTGATATGTGCACAACATTATGAAGATGCCAGTAATCCAGAACATTGTTAATTAAGAAATGAAAGTCTTGTGAAGGTGGGAAAACATCATTTTTGTGATATTTATTTATTTATTTATTTATTTATTTATTTGTCTTCTCCCCTATTGGCAGAGTGAGTACGTGAAGCGAGGCTTCCAGGAGGTGGTCACGCCCAACATCTACAACAGCAAGCTGTGGCAGACCTCCGGCCACTGGCAGCACTACAGCGAGAACATGTTCTCCTTCGAGGTTGAGAAGGAGACATTTGCCCTCAAACCCATGAACTGCCCTGGACACTGGTAAGGCCTCGTTTCCCTCACGTTTTAACTCAGCAAGGCACAACCAAAGAATGAATAATGTAGAGAAACCACACATGCACCCTTAAGATGGGGTTTCCAGTGTTGCACTAATGTGATCTAGATATTTTTAGATTAATCTTTAAGCCTGTAATCAGGGCAAACATATGGAAGTATTAAGGAAAACCACTATGGCTGTGCTGTTAGTTTCAGCAGCAATGAATAAAAACATCCAAAAAAGATAAAACCACATGACTTAAAATGAGGTAATAGTGGTGTTGTGAGACTACCTTAATTTTGACTCCTGCAAATTTGATACCGCTACAATACCTTGGCAAACATGAAAAACCATTAAGCAATGTTTCAGCACACTGGAGCGGCTTCATTGCACCGTTGGTACATGGGTTTTGATATCCGTAGGGTGGCTGTGTCTGTCTGCTTGGTAATTGAAATAGCTCCATATTTTGCTCCTAGCACCGGTTTTATCAAAGCGGTTGGGTAGGTTGGGCTGGGGATCATTTAATGGCATGGGCGACTTTGTGATGCTGTTCACATGTTTTCAGCTGTTTGGCTCTGTTGAATTTTGTGCTGACTGCTGCAGCCCAAAATTAAATAAATAAATAAAAGCCCAACTGCAGCTCTGTCTATTCCAGTCCTCTTTCTTATTTTGATTAAGTCTGTTTTTTTTTTGTTCTTACCCTCCGGACTTTACATTGTAACAGCTGTTTAACTTGCAGAGCATGTGGCGAAAATTCAATTTAAATTCAAGCTTTACCACGAGTATCGATGTAGTATTGAAATTGCAGTCAAAGTGTTGTGACAGTTGTTGAAAGCTGTCAGTGCTCTGGACCGTGTTTCTCGCTTTGCCACCAGCCTGATGTTTGATCACCGCCCGCGCTCCTGGAGAGAGCTGCCCCTTCGCATGGCCGACTTCGGCGTCCTGCACAGGAACGAGCTGTCAGGGGCGCTGACTGGCCTCACCCGTGTTCGCCGCTTCCAGCAAGACGACGCTCACATCTTCTGCTCCATGGAGCAGGTGAGGCCCGTGGTCTAGGCTCAGCCTCATGCAGCATCTGTTTTTTTTTTTTTTT
>OMLF01012541.1:0-10559 GCA_900302615.1 Holocentrus rufus | reverse complement strand
AGTGAAAGGATAGCTACAGTCTGGATGCATCCAGTTTGTAGCTATTAGGAGAGAGGTAGTGGACTGGGGTGGGTAGTTGAAAGTGTGTTTGAGAGAGAGAGAGAGAGAGAGGGGTTTAATGCTGTGCTGAAAGTGGATCAATGACAGTGGTGGCCAATGCAAATTATATTCATCCCACCTCACCTCTAGAAAGTAATCAGGACGTAGTGTTCAATATGTGCATGCCGTTTGAAGTATATACAGAACAGAAGGTGACTCACTGTAATTGGACTTCAAAATTCCCTTCTGTTGCTTTTGGTGCATCACAGGGCGCTTATCGTTTCTGTTTTTCAAACGGTGCATACAAAATTCAAAATTCATTTCTTATTACACCAATCTTTCACCATCACCAGTCTTATTATTATTGTACTAACCACTAGTGGGTGCTGTATCCACATTGTCCACTGGTGCAGCCTGGCAGTGAGAGCAGTGTGTTTCTGTGGCAAGAGAAGCGGTCCCACATTAATCAGTGCCAAGGCACTTTATTGTGGGGAAAAAAATCAGCACAAACCTGGTTCAAGAAACAAAAACACTGGCTTTAACCTTTGCATTTGTCTCCTTTACTATCTGGGTTATCCGGGCTTGACTGAATCATCAAATTCACTCAAGTGTCAGCCCAGCCTAAAAGCCAGTTATTCCAGTATCCATGAGATTTATAGTGGAACATAACAAATTTAGGATTGATAAGCTCCTGTCTTGCCTCAGGCTGGAGGAGATAGTAGTTACTGTTCCCTGTCTTCATTGGGAATGACCTTTGAATCATGCATGCTTCTTCCATTAATTAAATAAATGACGGTAGTTAGATTATTTCTGAGGCTGAACTTGGTGTCTGAAGCTGCTTCACAGTTGCAGCAGTGGCCGCCTGAATAAAACCCTGAACACAGGCCAATGAAAACATTGATTCTGGCCGCATTACAAGTTGCAGGTAATTAAAATATGTGAGGAGCCATTAGTTATTTTTGACTATTTGAAATTTTCAGCACCAAATAAAATGTGTTCGCAGGTTTAATGACTTATGTAGGGCTGTATTTTATGCTGACGGAGACACAGGGGTGGGTGATGTGTTGAAAAATAAGCGCTCTGTTCAGGTTTATAGCCTTTCAAAGTGTTAGATATGTAAAAAATATGTCCTCGAAGTAAATTTTATGACTGACACTGCAACATTTGTAAAAAGCCTTTTTATGTCATAAATGAAAGTGGCAGTGCAGACCCTGACATGCCCGAATATTATATACCCACTCAGTCATTTCCATAACAGATGTGAATTTTCCAGGTTTACAGCTGGTCTAAAAAAAACTGCAAATGTAAATACTTGTAGGCAACCAGAGTACAGAAAGCAACTGAGATAATGTCATTTATTTATGTGTAGATGTAAAAGGGCCTTTATATCCCATATGACCACAAGGTGGAACATCTGAACCAGGATATACTTAAAAAAAAAAGGAAGGGGGGAGTGGGTGGGGGGGTCAAATGTTGGTGGAGTGTGGGAGAGAAAAACATTTTGATAAGGGGTTACTGAGGAAGTCAATGGAGTACGAGAGTGTCAACAGAGGAGCGAGACAGGCAGAAGTCTCTGGGGATCCGGCTCTGCTGTTAACTCTCGGCCTCCCAGTGAATCCTCCGTCCCTTTCGCCCCTTTGGATCCTCCCTGTATGCTTCACTGGCAACCTGGCCATGAGGGGTCACAACGCCTCACTGAGCTCAGCAAACTCTTCCTCTGTCCTCACACGCATGTTGTGGTGGCAGCTCACGCCTAAAAAGACCTCTGTGCAAAGTCCTTTACGTATGTGATGTTGGGACGATATTATGGAACCGAAACATTACAAGTGAGCTCTTTTTATGAGTGACAAGCCATAAGTTGGCCCATTTTTTTTTTTTTTTGATGGTGGTTGTTTATCCATATATGAAACCAGGGGGGAAATGATCTATGTTTTTAATCTGTTTTGCATTTTTTATTTTCTGTAAAACGCTGCCAACTTGCTTAAACTAATGAATATAGAAACTTTTAATAACGTTTAATAATGCTTTTGAAGTTAGTGCTTTTTTCTAACAGACATGCAACAGGAAAGTATTATGAAAAAAAAACATTCTCCAGTCACTAAAGTGAAGAAATTATTCTAATGCTAGTCTTAAGAATTTAAAACACATTCTGCATGCACAGACTTATCATCTACATATCTACCTGTCTCATCTAGTTTTCAAATATAATCTAGATAGCAACATTCAGTCCTCAGCCAGCAGTTTGCACATGATGTTGTCTTAGACGTGACAATACAAACAACTCAACCATCTCTGCAGCACCACTTTTGCTGTTGCTTTTGTTTGTTTGTTGCATTTTCCTTTGGTTGCCACCTTGACAACTTGCAGCACTTTTATCCGCACTGTATACCCGGGATCTGACTGTGTGATGTAGTGGAGTATATGCGAAGGTTTTTCCCCACTCTTTCCGACAGTCACAGCCAAAAGCCTCCCCTATGACACACTCATGTTCCTGCCTCCTCTCCACCCTTTCATCCCTGAGTAATGTTGCCTCTGGACCTAAGAAATGCATATTTGAATGCTTACCAACCATTTTCTTCTCCAGAATACTTCTCTGTCTCTGAGCAACCCCGACCAACCCCCTCCACATACATACACACACACATCACACACACACACACACACACGCACACATGCACACAGCCCCTTCCAGCATCATTACCCCTGTGCATAAATGCAACAGAACCCCAAATTATGGTCAGCCGCTCGTGAAGTTAGTTTTGCTTGGGAAAACCAAGCTGCCATCTTTAATATAATAATGTTCCCAAATTACATGCTTCTAATTGGGAACTGTTTGATCACACTCTCTAGCATCTGGAAAGCTAGCGTGTGACCTTCACAGGATTTTTTTTTTTTTTTTTTTTGCATCTAAAAGTATGACCTTACTTTCTGACCTGGCATAAATTAAGTAAACCGCTTTACACTGAAGAGAGGGCTTTGCCACCCGTCACACCCTGCATGTAGCCCACACCAACATTTGAATGTGAATATCTGTGATGTAGGTCTGATGAATCTGCAAACTCAAGACGGCTGCATGTCAACGCACACTAAGTAGCATTACAGTTAACATGCACAAGTATCCTGCAGACAAATACAAACAGCTTTGACTATGTTCTAAATTATTGCCTGTCATTATTGCTCTTTTCATGGTAGTGCGATTGTTGTTAGTGATTATCTAAGATAAAACCACACATGGAATATCCAAAATTTGGTTTCTGTCTGCATATGTGGCAGCAATCTGGTCTGAACATACCAAAAGACCTTTAATAAGGTTCCATATCTAATTACACATGCAAAACTATAAATGATTTTGACTGGAAACAGAAACTTACAGCACAACTGAACTGATGCTTTTGATCAGCCTTGTGATTGGATGCTGAAGATAAATCATCTAAACCACAACTTTGTATTTTCCATTCCAGTTTATCCTAGTAGATATTTTCCATTACTGAGACAGGTATGTTTAAACACTCACATGTAAATGAATATAATAACGGTAAAAATAAAGTTTAAGGTTATTGGTTGCAGTTACCATAGAAACAGGTGGACTTCAATTAGCCCGTTGCACTTTAAAAGATCCACGCCTTACACAAATCCTTTTATACAAATTACCATTTTCATTGTAAATGCTGTGCCCTAGGCTTTTGCATTAGCACCACAAGTACTTTTTTCTGCTAATATGATCCTTATGGTGAAGAATTGCATAAATCCATATGTGGGAGTCCACCTTTCTTTCATGCCAGTGTGTTTCTAAATTGGCCGGCTGCACCAGTTCAGCATGAGTCTAGCAGCCTCATTACAACCAAGAAAAAGCCCATTACCCCGTGTTGCCCACAGGGAACAACACCTTTTTCTTCATTAACCAAGGAATCAGAGTTGTTTCCCATAACGCCCACAGTTTCCATTACAGAGGTTTACATTGTACTGTACGCCATATTACAAAATAACTCACCGCTCAGTCAACTAATTTTCAACAGATTTTCCTATTACCACATTCTGTTCTCAGGGACATGTCCAAACCTTAAATACTTAAATATTTTTAGGCATGAATGCAGTTATTTTTTCAGTTTTGCCCAGTTAATGCTCTTTTCTGGTAACACTTAATAGCCTTTAATAATATGGTGTAGACCCTGACTGATCCCCCTGGCTGTTACAACTGCTAGATAGATGTTTTAGTCATGAATTCCTCCATTCTCACCTTGCTTTAACTGAAGCACAGGCTCTGCCTTATATGCAGCCAGCCAGATGTTTAGGCTGGAAATTCTCCACAGAGGAGGCCTCAGTGGTATGCATGGTTGTTATTTATCTAAATTGTATTTTTCTCTGCAACAGCATTTTTTTTTGTTCTCCTTCCTCCTTTTTCGCTCTCAGGGGCAGTTTACTTTAGCCCCAAAGTAGGAGGTGCAGAGAGGAAAGGCTTTGCCAGGATACCCACAATTCACCAGTGGCTGACGGAGCTGATGAAGTTGAAGTTGACAGCTGCATAAATCACCGGCCCATGGTGCTAATAGGTGGCGGTATAAAAATCAAGCGCAGACCACCCATGCTGAGGAGCAGGAATAGCAGCATCAAGTCATATCTAACGTGCAGCACTGTACAGCCATCCGAAACACTTAACCCCCCTCTGACTCCCCGGCCTGTTCCAGTCCAAGGGGCTCTCTTAGCAACACAGGAAAGACCCGTCTGGCATCCGCAGTGCCGTGATTCATATTTGGCACTTTCATAAAGGTTCCAAGCTGCTGGAGTTTTTGGGCCTATTGTCGAGCGGTTCACTCCTCAATCCCCCTTTTGGAAAAACCTATAAACATTTCAAGGCCAATAACCAAACAGGAGCCCGTGCTTTTTCCTCTTTCATATGAAGATCTCAATATGTCGTTGGGTACGTTTTTTTGTGCTTCTTTTCAGAGAGAAAAGGGTGCCTACTCGCCTTTACCCAGATTTTTGTTTGGTATACAGTATACGCGTTTGAATGGGAAATGGCTTGAGCTCATTCAACAGGGCTGCTAAGAGAGGTGTGAAGGTGGCCACCCTTGCAAACTCGGCTGTTTGTAGGGCCTCTTTCTTTGTGGAGGGGGAGATAAGACACAAGCACCGAGCAAGAGGGGGCGGACCTTCGCTGCACAAAGCGCAGCATATTGCGCAATAACAAGGCCTGGATCCCTGGGTCTAGCACAACAAAAATCCACTTGAGGTGAAGGGCCCCCGTGCCATCGGGTTTGACCATGCATGTGGAGCCTGAATGTAACCTCCCCACCCTCCTCCTCCTCCTCTCCATGTTTCAGCATGTCTGAGCTCTTGTGGCGTCCCATGTGGGTCCCATGACTGTTGCAAATGGTGAGAGTGTGTGCTGCAATTTTCCCAGGGGTGATATGAACAATGTAATTTGAATTCAAATCTATAAAACGTACAGCCGTGAACTCGGGGCTGCAAATCTGTCGCTCATTTCCTTCCTTCCAAGTCTGAGCTCATTGTTGACGTCAAAGTTTAAGGGAAGACAGTGAGATTTTTATGGATCCTACCTGACAAATCATTATTCCCCAATCGATCCAAAAATCTGTCTTTTTATGTTTGGGGTGGTGATATTCAAGATTCGTAAACATAATTTTTTTATTTGTTTGAAGATATTTTGTGTGATCAAGACATTTAAAACAAGCATTTTGGTGCTTCAATTGATTCTTGGTTCCATTTCAAGTGTTTTTGTATTCCATTACACCAGCCTTACCCCCAGCCTAACTCCCTCTTAACTGTTTTACACGTTTTTTGACTCATTAAAAGTGTTTCCTCGATGTTCATTTAGGTGTGAGGAATGTGCAAGCCTGCCAAAACATGCAGCGTAAGAACAATTAGTGCATTTGGATGAAGGAAAAGACGAGCCACTGGCACCTGGCCTCGACCTCTCTTAGCAGCCTTCACTTCAGCTCAGCCGTAATTTCAGCTCCCTCCTCCCTCGCCCGCTGATATGTCTCTCTCCGAAATCAGTCTTTAATGGCCATCCACTATGGCCTCTGCCTGAAAGCCCCGTCTCTGTTGCACTAAAGCTGCTACAGGGTGTCCTTTACAGCCTATAAATGGCTTGAGGTCATCTCTCATTAAACGAGAGTGTGCAATGAAATGACTCCTTGGCCGTATTTGCCCCAGACGATAAAGCTCGAGTGTTTATGGCAACTACTCCACTCTCACTTGCGGTCCAGGTGGGCATATGTGGGGAAAAGAAAATAACAAATTATGTCAAACATTTTTTTTTTACTTTGCAGGGGGATAAGTGCTCTGTGGGCTATAGGTTGTCGTTTAATGTCAGCAATAAGGTTGATGGATTTTTCAAAGTATCTGTCACTAAAAAAACATGATCTAGGTGAAGAATTTAACAGCCTTGGTTAACCACGGTCACTTGACCATGTTTGCTCTGTGATATAAATAAACCTTCGATGGTAAGCTTCTATTTGAAATTTGGGTCAAAATTAGTCCATCGAGTCAAGCAGCAGGTCAAATATGGACAGCAGTCTACTCCCAAATATAAAAACTCACTGATGAGCAAAAGCCCAGAAAATATAGACAAGTGACCCATTTACAGTAATGACATGTGCTGGTTTCTGTACGGAAGACTCAAAGTAGTGTTTCCCTTTTTCTTTCCTCTTCTCGTCTTGCTCATGATAGACGGTTCATGATTGATGTTGGACGTGCGCATTACCTGACGTGTTGCCGTGCACAGGCAGCACTTTGTGGTATTTGTCTTCAGCGGTTGTGGTGTACGATTTGTTAGGAGGGAAAACAGAGTTACACTCAGTGGTCAGACGGCACTCGAGAGAGAGAGAGAGAGAGGCCAAGCCTGCGCTGTCAGGCTGACCATTGACCACAGCTTAGACTGAAGCCTGTGGATTGCTATCTATCTATCTATCTATCTATCTATCTATCTATCTATCAATCAATCAATCAGTCTGTCTATCTATCTATCTATCTATCTGTAACCCCTGTCCTCCAGAGACCACACTTGAACATTCACAGCACATTGAAGACTTCAATAAAGTCCAAAAATGTTGAACTGAAGAGAACAAAGATGGAGCAATGAATGTATGAAATTATTTATATATTAATTGACTGATTGATTGATTGATTGATTCATTCATTCATTCACTCATTAACCGACTCACTGGCTGACTGACTGAATGATTGATAATTAATTAATTGATTAATTGATTTAATAACTAAAATCATCAAAATCCATTCTAGGGTACATAAAAAGTCAAATGTAGCTTATTTATTAAATGTGTTCAATAAATGTATTGAGGTTATTTCAAAAGAGTTTTTCTATGCAATGCAAAAAAGAAAGAGGAGAAGATGTATATTGCATGTAATTAAAAAAAAAAATTAAGCCAGGCACCAGGCAAACATAAGTCAATATTGTATATGGATGTGCAACCTTTTGGCTAATGTCACCTAGCTAGGATAAATTTGAGCATTTTATGTTACAGATGAAAAATGTCAAGGTGCTAAAATGGTTCATTTGGATTTGATTAATTAAGGCAACGGGCTACATTTTGGGCTCCACTTCTCACAGTTTTGTGCTGCTGTTTTCTCGGCAGTCAGCATCATAACATCATGACAGGACGTCTCCATCTAATGCCATTTGACGCGATGTCCAACCCAGGACTGACGTCATGCCACACAGAAATGTGACTTCACTCAGCGAGCTGAGGAGTGAACCTACTCGACCGCCTGCCTGCCAGTGACTTCAGGGCCTTATTTTTAATGTTGTCATGGGAGAGGTGACTGCACTCAAAACATCCAAACAAAAGACCCTTTTGTACCTCGGTCCACATCTGTCCGGAATCACCTCCCCTAATTACCAAGGTTAGTCTTAGGAATTGACAGCATAAATATTAAACTGTCACACTCTGTCCGTTGGCAACACGTTCCAGCGTGAGTCATCGGCCGCTGAAGCTGAAGGAAAACAACACTCTCTTTCTCTCTGTTGGGGAGGCTGGTTAGCGGAGAAGAGGTAGACTGAGGAGGAGAGTGAGCACCTATTCATACATCATTGTACCTGTTACTCATCAATGTACATTTTTACATCTAGTGCATGTTTATAAGGCATTATTTAATCCAATATTTAGTTTTGGGACATTTCCAGTATCGGCTTGGGTTCTGCAGCTGACTTTTATTCAGAGAAATACACAAAATATAACCCATTTGGAGACAAAAATATCATATGTCCTTAAGATTTGTCCCCCTCTAACCCTATCTTTTTTCCCCATGATTTGTTCTCACGGTTTAACAGAGCAGACTCTCATGGAAGAGCTGCACGTTGCACGACGATGCATGTGAATTTGGGGGAAAAAATCCTTTCTGGCTGCAGTCAGCTGTCAACCGTCAGAAAATCTTGAGCCAGGTGTTGAAAAGGCTGGGAGTTTGGATCCTTTCAGCAGCGCAAGTATTTTTTTCTTCGCTGCCATTTAGGGTGAAACACAAAGAAGATAGCCTTAATCATTTTCCACACAAAGTACGGGGTTGCAGCTGAGAAAATGTTCTGCCTTCAAATCTATCACCGAAGATCTTTTCAGATGTGGCTGATACCTTGAGTCGCAGGAACACAGTCGCACTGACGGGCATAAAACCTAAACAAACTACACTGACAAGACAGAGAGCTGTGCAAACAGAAGATTAGAGGGGAGATGAAAGAAATAGGAAGCTGGTTCAGTCACTCATTGCCGGCGGTCTGTGGCTTCATGCTACTGTATCCAACTGAATGTTTTGAAACTTGAATCCAAAATCCAAATCAAAAATGCCTCATTAGCCAAGTTCAATAAATATACAAGAACTTGATACTGATGTGAAGACAGGTTGATTATTAACAGTGTTGAGCCAGATCTTAGTTATGTGAGGGAACAACAACATCAATAATAATAGTTATACATAACACAAAAACCACAGAATTATATATGCAGAAAAAGATGACAGAGCAGCTGAGGAAACTTAGCTTTTCTGGTAAATGTAATGGTTAATCTTATTCAAATTGAGGGCAGACAAGTAAACTTCCTGCAGCACTTGTATACATATTATTTGTGTGTGTGTGTGTGTGTGTGTGTGTATGAGTGCCTGTCTTTCTGTGACTTGGAAGCATGAAAGGACATATAGTAGGATCTCCTGATAGCTCCTCCTCTTTAGTGAGCCAACAAAAGCACCCATCGTGTTGTTTGGTTAGTTTCGCTGTAACCCCCACAACCACCATTCCATCAAGCAGCAGCCAAATACAAATGAACAAATGCTGTCAGGCAGAGTCGGTTGCTAGACAACCAAGGTTGGCATCCTTGGAGAAGAGCAGCACTGCACTGGGTCTTTAGGACCCCTAGCTGTGCCATGGGCTGGCCATGTCTTGCCTGCAGAGAAGTGTGACAGAGAGACCTGACAGTTCCGATGCCTTGCCCAAGGACACGCTGTCACTGAGGCATAATAAGAGCGGACTGAGTGCCCCCCGGCCGTCAACAACACCAAGGCCCCTGCTGGACGATTAGAAAGAGCTTCCCAACAAAGAGGCGGCCAACAAAAGGTCCATGTTAAATTAGGCATTTAATTCAACATTCGGTCACAAGGGCAAAGTAATCAGAAGGAATTCGTAAAACATACTAAAGGGACAAGGAGAGCCAGAGTGTAGGATAGCTCCCAGAAATGACTTTTGTGGTCTTGGTTATGTGAAGAAATGCTGACCACAAAAATCAAAGTCAAACTGCCATGAATGATGAACTATATTTATAATGTAATGCTGCGCATCAGTAGATTTTTGAGGACAGCAGATAAATACCCTAACCCTAAAAACTGTTCTAAATTCCAAACTGGAAACTAAAAATACAGTTATGAAACAGCTATAAAGTGAAAGTAAGCTGAGTTAGCAAGCAAGCAGGCACTAAAGTTGATTTGTCGGGTGTCTCAGGCTTAAAATTATGCTCAGCACACCCAAGAGAGATACAGAGACAGGGATTCAGATTTATAGATTGTGCTCCTTACTGCTCTCATCCTTGGCAACATATGGCAAAAACCACAGTGCAGAGCTACCATGCAGATCTGGAAGCCAGCAAATGCTTTCTCCAGGTGAGAACAAATAATGTTGTGCCTGGATATCTGTAAACTTTTCCAGTACAGATCAGCTTGACATTGCATGAGATGAATACAAGCGATATCAGCTTCGTTCTGCAGGAGAGAAACTGCAATCTGTAGCAACATCGGGGGCATCAGACAGTTGTGATCTCCCAAATTGCACAGTAACCCGTTTCAGCTCCATGTTGCCCATACTGGTTGATACTTCTATGGCAGGCTCTGCAGGTGAAGACTTCACGGTTCTGCAAGGCCACCAAAGACCGAAGCATGCTCCTACCAGGCAACCACAGAGATGACATCAGCGAAGTCATCTGGCATGCACCCGTTTCCTTGCATCACAATCTTGCAGCAGCACTCCTTTGAAAGCTCTGAATTTGCAGTTGTTGTTACTT
>OMLF01012535.1:0-11471 GCA_900302615.1 Holocentrus rufus | reverse complement strand
GGAGGAGTGTGCGTGTGTGTGCGTGTGTGTGTGTGTGTGTGTGTGTGTGTGTGTGTGTGTGTGTGTGTGTGTGTGTGTATGTGAGGATGTGGAGAATGGGGGTAAGAAGAGTGGTGCATATCACAGTCTTTGGGGTCTACAGGCGACACATGCTCTTTTCTCTCTTGTCTATTTCTTCATCTTTGTTCTTTGTCTCTCTTTTCGTAACTGTTATCGATTATCTAATAAATTCCACTTCAAGTCAGTGGCTGTTTGCACAAACTTGAACATACGAGCAGGAACACACACTCATTTCGGACCACCCTGCCCCCTCCATGCACACACACATGAACGAACACACATATTGACACACCTTGAACCCAAAGGTCAAAGACCATGTGTGCTCTCAAACTTGCCCTCTCTCTCTTTCTCTTTCTCACACTCACACACACACACACACACAGATGCACACCCATAATGCTAGGGGTCAGAGTGTTTGTTTACATTCTATCACACACCATCTAACAGCAGGCCTGTATCAACATTTGGGCTGCACCCTACCATGAGCGAAGGGAAACTCCCACTTGGTTTAAAGTCAGTGACTGATCCGCAGTATCGATCGGCCCGTCCCTCTCTCCCTCGCTGCATCCAAGTTCTCTAAAGAACGAGAAATATCTGTGGGTTATTTGTCCTCAATGGACTGAGTGGACTGAAATTTGAACAGCTACTGGATGGACTGGGAAGATAATCTAACAATTATAATGCAGAAATCAGTTTCAAGTGAAGATGTGGTTTGGATTTATTGACACAAGGCGGTGTGAGTTCCTCATCACTACAGTGTTCGCAATGCATGATCAAATATCGATCGTAGTCTTATATCCCTGTTGTTTTAGTTTTAGCTGCTACTTGGCAGCAGTCGGCACACACACACATTTTCCATCCATTCACCACATTGTGTTTTTTGAATCTGCAGAGCCTTATTGATTGATGACACCGTCCAGCCAATCAGAGTGAAGCAGGTGATGCAGCCTCTGAGTGGTTATAAACACGGTATACAAGTTTATTCCTTATGACTTTAAAGTTATGACTCCACCTTAACATCTGAAATGAATGAAGGAAGAAAGGATTTTATTCCTTAGTAAAAGAGAACTATTTTTTTCATGGAGCATGAAAATAAAATTATTACATTATTGCAGGTTGTATCTTTTGTAATGTTTGATATTTTTATGTTGTAAATGCTGCATAAAAGATATTTGAGCTCGTCCTATATTGCGGTTTTGCTCTACAGCTGCAGCACATTGGTGCCAGTAACCAACATATAGGACCCCCGTCATATGTTACTGCTTTTCTGCAACATTTACATCATGCATTATGCAGTATACATATAAAATATGTGGTTTCATTTTGTTTCAGTCCACTATGATACGAGACAGAAAACTTACTGTGAACAACAGAATTTTATTTCAATTAATGGATTCATATTTCCAAACAAAAATAGAGGGGAAAAAAACAAACTCTTATAGAAATTTTTCTGTGAAGTCATTTATCAACAGCTTTCTAAGGTCCCAGATGGCTTTTCCAATACCAATACTTGATGCTGATACCACAGTGCCATGTTGGAAATGGGAGACAGGTTGTCGAAAACAATCTTACTTCCTGCAAACAAAAAGAAAACACTTAATATAATACTAAACTAAGTCACAGTCAAAAGTCCAACCAGGATAATATTGTAACATTAACTGAGGTTTTCGGAGGTTAGTGATACATTTCTCTATGGTATTGATACGGTCGGCTTGAATGACACATGGTTCGAGGGGGCATTCCCTACATGACAACGCCATCGTGGAGAGGAAAGGAACCGGCACCATGTTGAACAAACAAAATTTCTAAGGGGTAACACCTTCTTCTCGCCTGTTTTTGATGCATTAAAATGATCAATTTTTTTGTATCATAAGCCTCTCCTGTTTTTTGAGAGTGCCGAAATTCCTTCCCTCTCCTGAAATGACATTAGGAGGACATAATACCTGTTATAACAGGTAACACGAGATTATGGCACAGTCATAAGATAAATGCTCAGTGACAAAAAACTTTCTTCTAAGGCAAGTACAGCTAAATTTACAAAATGCTCCCCCAAGTCCAAAATCTCCGATATTCAATCCATAGCCATAACCCACTGCTGTAAGTGAGGGACTGACAATCATGACTGAAAAACAATGAAGAGAAGCTGTTGTGTTATTTCCATGATGACATTATGTGGGAGTTATAATGGACCACTTGAATAAGAAAAAAAAAAATAGACAGAATGGCAGAAGAGTCGCAGGAATCTACCAGGGCTGTGATTTTGCAGGAGTGAGTAAGTGTAGGTTCTGACTAGTTTTACAATGCAAGTGCCTAAGCTTGTAATTATTTTAATTTGTTTTACAAACTCCCTCTCCCCTGAGACCTAGATACAAGTAAAAAGTCAAATTATAGACAAACCAAAAGTTAAATTTTCATCACCAACACTACCACAAAAATATTCCAAACAATATGCATTTTTCAGCTTTGGCACAGGCTGTTGATAATTGTAAATTTTGCCCATTGGTGAGATGGGTTTGTCTTTTTCGTGTGATATTGGCATGTCTGTCTGTCTCCCCACCCTTGAACCTGAGCTTTTCCCATTGAACCCTAATACACTATAGATGCCTATGAATCAATGATATACATATGGACACAATCATGAGTTTTCTCTCCATATAAACAGTGCTAATACACACACAATAAACATGTCCTCTGCAAAAGTCCAAGACATTTTGGCATTTGTCTTTTTTAATGGCTTCTGGTTTTCATCAAAATAAAAATCGGCAAATAAACAGTGGGCCTTGTTCTGTTGGTTGTAGAGTTCTATGGGCAAAGCCCCTGCTCAGTGTTCGCCATGCTGGGGTGCTGGGGTGACACAGCCACTATAAATGAAGGGATAGCACCAACAGTAAAGCAAATGTTCTGTCATTCGCTGCCACTGTTTGGGATTTGAGACTGGCATCTTCAGTGAGTCCAACAGACCTGCTGGTGAACTGCGCAATCACCCGTTCTACCAACCAGTCCATCTCACGCCACATCTTGAACACAGACTGCACCGCCATCTGAGGGACCGTGGCGGCGACGGGCCACCGAGTGTCTGCATTTGGCCACAGTCCCGTTGAGAGGAGGTGAATGATTGGCTGGCTTGTCTAACTGGGACGCTGAAGTTATCGTATGGTCGGTTTTGGGTTTTGAGCGGAATGGCGAGGGAGACGCTTCCTCTGGGAAAGTTGAGAAGTTCAGGACAGAGGATGAAGGGGAGGGAGGATGGGTGAGTCGTCAGCCTGAACTTCTGCAGCTTCTCCTTCATCTCTCTCTCTCTTTCTCTCTCTCTCTCTCTCTCTCAGGGCCCGTTCTCGTTGTAGTGGAGGGAGATGGGCCGGTCGCGCTGCACGGTGGGCATGTAGGGCCAGTTGTAGCTGGAGCCCGACAGCAGCATGTCGCGGAGCAACGTCTCGATGGGGGTCTTGCCCACTAGGCGCACGAAAAACAGCTGCTCGATGACCGGCGAGGAGACGATGCGCAGGGAGGGCAGGCGTAAGAGGAGGCGTCCGAAGCGGTTTGGCTGGCTCGGGTACTGGTTCCTTACGTACTCCTCCAGGGCGCACTGGGACTTCTCCTGAATGCTCTCCACATGGGCCACGTCTGAAAGACCCATGGCATCTAGCAGGAGAGAAGAGAGAGTAGAGATTAATTTACGGTTCAAACTGAAGTCCTAAAGTAAAATATGGCGTCTAAAACAACAGAGAGAAAGTAAACATCATACTGAACACATGAATGAAGGTCAAATGTCTCTCATTAAAGCCACTTGGATTTTCAAGCAATTTCAACAAACTGAAACATGGTACAATTCAATATCAAAGAGGATGTCCTAATATTTTGTATTCTCGGTGTAACTGACAAGGATTTGGCAGCAACTTATTCATGTCCACACCGGGTACATTTTGTTCCGTCCACACCATGCGACACTGCCGTTTCCAGCCCGTTCTCCAAAAGCTCACTGTTCACCCTGAAATGCCCCAAAATGCTTAAAATCCCCTATCAAGCAAGATTACGACCAAGATCACAAGACGATTTGTTTTCAGAAAGTTTCCTCTGTCGACGCCACAATGCCCAACCACTACTTTACACACCCTGGAGAGCATTTTAGGGAGGAAAAAAAAACGTTTTGGGGGGTAGAAAATGCTGGTTTATTGTGGGCAGAAGGCCAAAACAAAGGGGGGGGAAAGATGCATTTTCAAATTTATTCTTATGGCTTTAGACAGAACTGACCTATGCCTTCTAGAGGAAGGGGAGACAAAGTAACATTGGCTTTGTGGCTTGATGCAAAAGCTTCCAGAAAGGTGATCAAAAGGCATGAATGAGCAGAAAGGTAAGAAAAAGAAGTCATCATTCGTCCTGCTCTGCATTTTACTGAAGACGACGGGGATAAAAAGGAAAAGAAGTTAGATATCTAATGGTTATTAAACCCTCATGACAGAGGAACCTGACTGGAAATCGGATCGGTCAAGGCCGCTGCCGCAGAGACGTGTACTACGCCCCGTGTCCTCTGGTCACAACGGACCGGAGCGTTCCCTTTCCCCTCGACTGGAGGTCATGTTCTGCCTTTCACCTCCTCACACCTCCCCTCCCACCAGCCCCTGCCTGGGCGTGAGTCTCACACAACCGGGAGAGTGTGTTACGCTGTGTGCGATACTTTTCACACCCTCTGTGTGCAGGGATTGCACGGGGGATTTAGCGAAGGAGGTCAGAGAGATGTGAACTCAAAACAAAGGCACATTTTACTGTACTCTGCCACATACTGTACATTCAGTGCCTCTGGTCTGTGGCGATGTCCCCTGAATGAACCCTCATTTGGAAGACGGGCTTTACTCGACGAGGGCAATTTCTCCCCAAGTGCGCTCCTTTAGTCAAGTGTGTTAAAGCGCTGGCCCGTAGGTTTTAACCTGTCACCTTGCATCGCAGGTCCCCTTTGTCATCTAACACTTTGATCTGTCCCCTGTGTAAACCCTGCCCCGCTGAGCCTCAGTTCCACGCCACAAAAGGCTTAATTTACCTCATATTTTAATCGACTGTGTTAAACCCCCGCCCCCCAACTCCCAACCCTAGCGGCCACTATTCTCATCATCTTAGATGAATAATAACTCCCGGTTCGGCTGTATTTTCCTGCACTAGAATGGCAGCTGGGTCGTTTTTTTTTTCTTTTTTTATCGGCCGCCATTTTGGGTCCTGCGTGACAAAGCGGTCACTGCTTGGCTGGGATTAGCAGAGCTGTCCATGCGACTGAACCCCTCTCGCGTGCCAAAGCGACAGCTCCGTAGGCGCCCCTCCACACCGAGCGCCATGTTCTTTTGTCTGATCCTTGGGCACACACAGGGTCAGTGGGGGTGAGGGATCAGGGTGGCAGGCCTGAGATGCCCGTTCTCTGATGTGGGTTGATGGGACTGGGTTTCACAGGGGAGAGGAGGCGGGGGTCTCGGAGGGTTGGAGGTGAGAGACGATTGCTGTTTGTCTGAACTTGTTAGGTCATCCAACCAGGTCTGCAGGAGTTTATTAAGTCTGTCTAGTGTGTATGTGTGTGCGTCTGTCTTCCTGGATTTCTTTAGATTGGATTTGACTTTCTTTCTCAACAATATGTGCGAGTTGTGTGACTACATTTATTACATATGGGGATCTGTCTTGTCTATGTGTCTATTTTTTGCACTGTGTGTACGAGTGCGGCCGCCTGCCTGCGCACAGGGAAGTCACATGGGATGCTCAGGGCTACAGGGGTTATGTAGGTCATGGCCGGGACTGTGGCGAATCCTCCTTCTCACTGAAACCCACCATACATAATTCAACCCCTGTGGTGGGGGCAGGGGTCCTGGAGCCTGGGCTGGGTTTGGGGTTGGGTTTGGGGAGCGGGGGAGGAGGAGGAGGAGGAGGAGGACGGGGAGGAGGGCGGATGACTGGTTTCAATAATAGATGGGAGCGTGAAGGAGAGGAGGCCGATGAAAGAAATGAGACGGGAGAGGTGGATCCACAGCCACCCACATGGAGGAGGGCTTGATGTTGAAACTAGGTACACGCAGAGTGAATCTGACAAGCCGTGCGAGGGAGAAGAGGGGGGTAAGTGCAATAAAAACAAGGGCGAGAGACACCTCCTTGTTGGCTTCCTCGCCATCCGTTTCCCCCTGGGTCACAAGGCATGATCTCTCAGTGAAGTATCTTAGATCTGACAGTATTTTGGCTGGCGCTGGAGCCCAACGACTATTGAGATAAACCTCAACAGGATTCCTGTATAAGCAGGATCAAAACAATGTCTACGCCACGGATCGTCCTCCAGATACAAAACATATTATATTACCAACACATTATCTCGAGATTTGAACATTTGGAACACGATGCAACACCGTCAGGATTTCAGTTTGGATAAAAATATCCAGCAATTGATACATCGGCGGTGTTATTACATTAAAATTCGTTCTCTTTCGTTCAGAAGTGACGATAATGTAAACAGCCGATGACAGTCAGCAGACTGCAGTTTAATGGTGGAAAACAATTATCCTTTTTCTAGACAAAGAGAATGATGGACTCAGAGAAAGAAGATTACAGGTAATTTAAATTACGACTGTCACCAGGGGGGCTGTTTCAGTGGATCTAGGCTGTCGGCATCCCTCCTGTTAATACCTGCACATAAGGTGGTGGGACAAAGCCTCCACCCCCCAAAAAAACATACTACATACAACCAAGATTCTCATCCAAACCCCAAATTATCCCAATAGTTGCAGGCAGCTATGTGTAGGGTCAATTATGAGTGAGCGGTCAAGTTACGCTGAAATTTATGGAGGGTAAGGACCATGACTGACTAGCAGGGGAGCCGTAGCACTAGCAGTTACATATGGAGCCAATGAGACGATATCTAGCATAAGGGGTCACATCTTGGTCAGGCTCACTAAGTAGCCTACAGCTGAAGTCGGCCTCCTGTGTGAGCGGAGAAGTCGGGGATGAACGTTACTCAGACCTGAGGCCATCTGAGTGACGTGTCATAGCGATCAGAAATGTCAAATTAGAGATTGATAGATGGTTATGTTGTTCTCTGTACATCTATGAACATAAGGAGACAATACCTGACAAAAAAAAATTGGTTGTGAAAAGATAATTCATGATTCAAAAGAGAAGAATGCTCCAATAAGAAGCAAACTATTATTCTTGGCAAGCTGCGCCTATTGTTTAAGACTGCCAACTAGCTGACGGGCTAATGTTCATTAGCCAGAAAACTTCCCCACATTGTTTTGCTAACTCTACTCTAGATACTGTATTTCCTCAAAAAAAAAAAATACATACACTACAATTACTCCCATGTGGAAAGTAAAACTATGTAGCAATACAGTGTCACCTGCACGCCAAATGTGGCAGTAATTTCTTCCTGGGAAAGCGGGTGGATTAGATGGTTGCAACATTATAACTAATTTATTATGAGGCTTAATGGCTAACCTGGGCATTTTGAAAGCAGCTACAGAATTTATTTATGGCATTACACAGCACTAAAGGCTAAGGTTGCTAAATAATGATCAAACATTTAAAGCCAAAAAGTCAACATAGACCACTGGTGAGAATTATAAAAGCCTTGTGTTTATGAAAAAAAAATCACTGATATGATCAGAGTAGTGTAAAAGTAAGGAAATAATAATGGGGAAAAAAAGGACTGAAAAAATGACTTCCCTGAAATGAAATTAGGTGCAATCAGCACTGTGTATGTTCACCCAGACTGTGGTATGAGGTACATGTATTTTTATGTTTATATACACAAAGTAACCCAGGTATTGGGTTAAGTTCTCCACATGATACCCTGCAATTATGTGTTTCAGTTGCCATGAAAAAACCAATGGACAGAATATTTTCCATCCACAGAATGGACGATTCACCCACCGGCCAGCCGCCCCCTCTTTGACTGAGTTACTTACAGTACATGAGAAAGAAATGTAATGTTTGGTTTACATCAAAATGGATTAAATTAGGTAGGAGGTCAAAAACAAAGTGAAAGATTAACATGTTTCCATGTTGTAGACGTCCATTTGATATTGGAGCAAACCAAACATCTTAATACTGTTTCTCAGAACTGGAGGACAATCTTACCCTGGTTTTTCTTAACCAAGTCAGGGCTGAATGCAACCGTACTGTAAGGTAATATACCAAAATCTGACACTTTTGCTTCCTGTAAAATTATTTTTAGTGGTCACTTCAGGGTATATCAGTGGACAAATAGTAACAAGTAACTGCCAAAGTGGCAAAATAGTCATTTCATCATTTGAGCACGTTTGAACAGTTTGTACCTTTTGTAAAGTCCAGTCTCAACATCCTATTTCAACTGAACTACTAAACCAAGACCTCACTGAAAGACCACGTCATTGTAACTTTAAGATTCTGCTCTGCTGTATGAACATGTTCACATGCTTCATTCCAGCTCACCGGATGTGAAGAGCACAATGGACTTGAGGCAGGAGTATTCAGCCGTGTCGACCTGCAGCGCCTTCAGCTTCTCCACCTGTTCCTGGAAGACGCGGATGTGGTCCATGAAGGCCACCACGCGCTCCGCCGACATGGGCGAGGCGTGCAGGCCGGCTGCTGCCAGCAGAGGGGCAACATGGAGTGGCATGGAGCACTGGGCGGCGTTCAGGACAAACAGCTCGCTCCAGGACATGCGCAGCAGCGCCACCTAAGGCACAGGAGGAATGGAAAGATTATTAGTCTATTGGTCGGTATGCTCAGCCCTTGGCCCAAAGAACATCTGATTAGATCTTTGTGGTAATTTTCTTTTGGGTATGATTTGCACCACTAGATGATTACTGTTTTTTAACAATAAAGGACAAACTAATGAAGACAGGGACTCGATTTCAAATTCTAAGGGTATATTTAAGGGGCAAAAAATCTATTTAATTCCAAATTTAAGTGATGGGAATGTCTTTGGGTGTAACAACAAATGGGAAAATTGTTTTGGCCATTTGTGCTCTTCAATGCCTTCTTGTTATAAAGTCCTTTGACCCTCTTTGTACCTGGAATTGACATCAGTCCTGAGATATCAGATTGTAATTGCAGAGTGCAAAAGTGCAGAAAGTCTAGGTTTAAATAGGTATGACATGCATTTAACATCCACTCATGCATCTACAGAACTGATAAACATTTTACAACAAATTATCATATTATCAAAGATATACATATTATAGATATACATATTATCAAAGATATCAAACATACAGCATCGGGTGCCTCTCACAAACAAGATTGTAGTTGGTGAAGATTTTTCACTTTTGACCAGTAAAGTTTTCAAAGCCCAAATCAATGTGCTCCAGATATCATCTCTTAACTTGTAAATTTAGTTATTTGTCAGTGGAGCTTTTGTATGCAGATTCAAGCAGGAAGCACACACAAACT
Organism: Holocentrus rufus; assembly: GCA_900302615.1. NCBI lineage: Eukaryota > Metazoa > Chordata > Actinopteri > Holocentriformes > Holocentridae > Holocentrus > Holocentrus rufus. The sequence goes on along the minus strand of OMLF01012535.1, from coordinate 2,018 downwards.
CAACCGGTAGATTTTATAGTAGTTTACTCGTCAAAATGAAATGAGGTACTTAATGTCAGTTTCAGGACATGCTTGTGAAGTGATGCACTTGACAATCTGTATTTTGGCAAGAGAATGAAAAATTGTGTGAATACCGGAGATGCATTATAATGCCAGGGCTAAATATAATCCAGCTACATCAAATGTAGACACTCTCAGCATACAAGACACAAGCTAAGGCCGGGTGTAAGGGAAGCCTTTTGATATCAAGGTTCAAAATTTATGTTCACCAAATGTGGCATCACAAAGACTGCATTTCTAGACTGAACAAGGGTTATGACATTGTAGCACATACTAAGGAGATAAGTCATGCACTGCCTGTTGACGTGTCTTTAATGATATATTAATGATATGGTACAGCTATAGCATGACATATTTGTGGTGACTATGACTGCCAAAGATGTTAAGTGAATATTTATAGGTCGGGCGATTACTCTGTGCCAAGACATAACAGCTGGTATAAATCTATATGTGCAGGATTGACGTCGGGTCTATTCATATTGAATGTCATGAGTACCTCTCTTGGCCTGGGGTGAGTAATAATAACACAGCGTATTTCTTTCTGACACACCACAGTGTGAAGACCAGATCATTTTAATAAGGAAGAAACAAAGTGAATGAGATTTTCATGGTTTAAAAGGCCAATAATTATTCCTTATTCTAATTGTAAACAGAAGGTAAAATGTGTAAAGGCTTGGTTTTCATCCAATGGTGCAGTGAAATGAATATTTTTGTCTGTGTGAGGCTGAATCCACAAAAAAAGAAGAAAATGAAATCCATTATTTTCTATAAAAGTCTAACACATGAAAAAAAAGTTATTACATGTATCTACATGTAGCTATTTTAAATGTGTATCTACTGTATTTATAGGGTGGAAATTTAATTAACAATGATGTGCAAATCGTATTTGCAGATATGCTCATAAACAAGTTAATGGCCGAGTTTTTGAAAATCTAAATCCTAGTCAGACATCAAAGTACTCAGCTCACCTGATCCATGAGCTGCAGGTCGGGGAAGAAGGGGATGTTCTTGGCCCACTCAACAGCGCTGAACAGCAGCCGGGCCGCCAGCTCGCAGATGTTCTCAATGCCCATGAGGTTATTTCCCTGCATGCACTGGGCGCCGTAGCGGGACGTGGGGTAGGGCTCGGCGCGCAGCAACAGAGAAATGAAGCCGGATAGGTAGGGCTGGCCGTTGTACGGGTCGCTGCCGTTGGTCAGATACTGTCCCGGGCTGCTCTGGGAGTTTGACATGCGACCTCGCTGGACAGCTGAGAGGAAACAGACAGATGAGAGACAGAGTGAGCTTTTAAGTTTTAATAGTTGAACATGTGACATTTATCAGTTCTTTCTTTCTTTCCTTTCCTCGTTCCTTATTTGCATAAGCGTTTGGATCAGTCCAGCTCGCAGCTTGTAACCCACAGTAAACGTCTGAAGCTTCTCTGTCATCACTTTGTCATTACGGAGCGCGGCGCTAATCGCCTTGATTTAGTAGCCCCGCTATTACACCGTGCGATAAGCCAGAACCTGGTCTACATCCAAAGGACCTCTGCACGGCCTCAGAGAAAAGCCTGAAGACATACCACATCCTGCGGGAGGAGAGAGGGAAGAGAGAGCGAGGAGAGGAGAGGAAAAGGACCGGAGAGGACGGAGGACGAGGATGGATGGAAGTGGGGCGCTGAGCAGCTGGGATGGGGGTGCAGGATAGTTGGGAGTAAAAAACACAAAAACAGGGGAATTTCTCCAACTTCAAATATGTTCACACTTGTCTTCTCAATGGAGTAATGCAGCCGTGGAAAGCCCAGGTCAAGGCTACTATCTATTGCTGACGTGCCATCAATGAGTAATGACGTGTGGCAGCGGTTAAAGATAAAACTGTTTTTCACACCTTCATACATATGTCTGTGTGTATATATATAAAAAAAAAAATATATATATATATATATATATATATATATATATATATATATATATCAAAAC
>OMLF01012531.1:0-11107 GCA_900302615.1 Holocentrus rufus | reverse complement strand
AAAAACAGGGGGGAAAAAAAAAAAAAAAACGACCACCAAAAAACGTACACTAACACCACAGTCACAGTGGTGATGATGTGCATGAGAAAGATGCAAAAATTTTCTGTGTCCACGCATTCATGTGGGTTTTTCTATCAGCGGTAATTGCAGCAAGGACACGTTTATTTAGAAACAGCCGGGACAGTTTAGCCCTGAGTGTTACCGTGACTCCCCTCAACCGCCCCCAAAATCACGCACCCTTCTGTCCTCGCCGTACCTTTGCTGCACTCGCCACTGCCCTCTACTCTCCTTAATCATTCCTTCCCTGCATCCTGTCACTACTTAAGAGGCTGACTCACTTGACCTGAATTGCTGTTTGTCTGTCATGACATCTGGGGTAGCTGGATGACTGAGTGTTATGTTTCTCTCTCTCTCTCTCTCTCTTTCTCTCTCTCTCTCTCCCCTGATGGGACCCCTCTAACATCTTCATTCCTAGTTTTTCAGTGCAACATAATGACCTCCTAGTAGCAGCCCTAATGGAGCCATAATGGTCATTTATGCCAGGGGAGGCTCAGAGGGCATGGCTGTGGAGGCAGGGAGTCGCAGAGGAAGACAGGAGAGTGAGAGAAGCGCCTCCACCTCCGCCCCTTCCCTCGCTGAAACCGAGTCTTTTGTATGAATATGGCAATTCTGAGTGTTGTGTGTGCGCATACGTTTGTACAATGAATAGGGACTAACACACGGGCTGGTTGACAATAGACGGTACTGTATGAATGTACGAGGGGTGTATCCCTTTTATTGATGTTCCCTTCCACAGCTTAGTCACATCCCTGACTTCTCAACACTGCGCCCACACACATGTACATATGCACACTAGCATTTTCCATCTTCCCTCGTCTACTTCTGCTGCCACCCCTTTTCCATTGTGATGGCTACGCTACATAAGCTTGTTAACTTGCAAACACTGCTCAGAACCTTTCATCTTATTTCTAGCCCTATGCATTTTAATGTGCACAATAATCACGGGGGCTTTTTTCACACTGTACAATCTAAGCCTGGGGTTATCTTAAAAACACCATAAGACAACTGTTCACTGTAATCTAAGGCTGTGATCACATAGGACATTTCTTCCTACGCATCTGCACCTTTTTTTATGCCTTACTGTCTCACTGTTCCACTTCATGTATACACCTTTCTTCATTTATTTGGTTGAATTGTTCTGATTTTTCCCCTCAGGTAATTAGGCAAAAGGTGTTTTTTTACCCTGTGTTCAGATGGAATATGCAAAAAATAAAAAATAAAACACAAATTAAGAGGTAGCGCGAATGCATGAAAATTCAATGGAAGGTGGGAAATGGAGTGAGATAAATGCAACTTCACTCTAGGTGACACATATTGAGCTCAAGTTGAAAATTTTCAACTTAAGCGAGAAATGTGCCCGATGCAGTAAAGCGGAAGCCAATCAGTTTCAAGCTAGAGAAATGAATACCTCGCTCCCACTGCCAAGAAAACATGTTTTTTTGGACATGATACTATATTTTGAATCTCTCTTGTTCCCTTCAGCTGCAGCTGGTTACACATCAGTGATTACAGTGCAGGCAAGGATCTTAATTTCAACCAAACTGAAGAATTTTATTTTCTCACTAACAGTTGAAAATGCCTGAAAATGTCCCAATTCTTCTGAAAATGCTGTGACTGTGAGGTCCCATCCTATCTTATATTTCTTTAACATTTTTCAACAATAACCTCAACTCTGGGTAACTTACCTTTACTGTACATTTGTCTTGCCTGACACGAGATCATATTTTTAAAATATCTGAGGTTATTTGGTTTTATGAGAGAGGTGGAGCAGAGGATAAATCTGTTTTAAAAGGTTGAAAGGTGTGGTTATACTTCGGGGATGCAGTTGTATCAGTTATGTATAAGATGAGATACAGCGGGCTCAGGTGTTGCCGAGTGAAGATGTTCAGCTCAAGATAAAAGTGCAGAATAGCTTTTGGTGGATATATTTTCTTTCAAAACCACATGATAAGAGCAGTAGGGCAACACGAGTCCAAGTCAGAGGAAATCAAAGATTTTAGGGCTAGCCTCGGTGCCGCCCCTTGTACAAGTTTAGACGCACACAGAAGGAACAAGATGGCAATGCTCACGTGTCAACATGCCAGATTTTGACTTGCTTCATGAATATATTACAGCCTCTTAAGATTTCACTTGACACTGACAATACTACAGCTTGCATCAAAGTATCTGCATCAACGCAATCTGACAAAATGCTCTGATGTCTTTTGTCTGGCACTGAGAAGACTGGAGGTAGGATCTCATTGTGTCAAAACTCTTCCTGAATAAACTAAAGCTACTAACAAATGCATCCTGGGTTATTTGGAGGGGTTGGGGAGGTGGGGGGGTTGTATTAATTATTTACAATAAGTATGTATCTGTACCCAGTGTCATTACTCTGTATTAAGATAATCATTTAAAGCAGGTTTTGGAGGTGTAACAGATGAAAACAAAACTCACATTTGTTATTCTTTGTGTGTTAATGATATCTTGTTATGACTCCTTGCCATTAGCAATATTGCAATAAATGCTTACGAACATGGATGGTTTTCTTGCTCACTGCTAATTTCAACAATTTCCACAACTCAAGGAAGCAGCACAGGATCAACTTTAGCTCTCTTAGTTCAGGCATGGCAGTGAAAAGATGCTGCCAAAAGGTAAGCTCCTTGGCATGTATAGAAATACAGTGCTGAGTACGTTCCTTCACCAAATCCCTTGTTCCTCCCTCAATTATTACAAAAAATACTTTACTGAATCAGAAAATAAGGCTATGGATTCATTCTCATAACTCTGAACGTGGGATATTGAAAGAAACAGCTAATAAATATGAACCTGCTTCAGAAAGTTTAGAGCTAAGCCTTTGAGAACAATGTGACTGCCTCCTACATCAGCAGATTGGCTATTTGTAGATTTTTTATTTTTTTATTTTTTTCAGATCTCTGACTGAATCTGTAGGAGGATGATTTTGAATGTTTGGAGGTACTTCAAACTTACCTGATGAGAGCACCGCTGTGCACCTGATTAATTTAAAACCTGGCCATGCAACTATCCTGATATGAACCACTTTAAGCAAACCAGAGGAATCATCCAAACCACCTTAGTCCGGAGGTATTGCATTTTCCCACACTCCTTACATTCCTACATCCCATATTTCTGCCCTCACGCTCCATCCTCACAATTCAAGTAATATACTGCCTGCATTATTATCCTGCAATTAAGTTGGTCATCATTTTTGTTTTTATGTCCTTTCACATTATGCAGCGAATAAAAAAAAAAGTGCTTTCGATGAGTCAGAAAAAAAGGAACAGGTAACTGGCTGTTACTTGACTGTGGGGGCTTTTTGCACTCTGCTGACCTTCACAGCAGCTGCACCGAGTTGTGCCAGAGAGGCATTTGATAAAGTTAAGGCTTCTTTTCTGAGTCAGGATTTGGAGTGGAGCCTTTCTCGAGATTTGAAGATCATGCCACTGAACTGTGCATTCGTATTGGTTGTTTCAAATGGCTCAAACCCCTCGGCAGCGGAGGATGTTGACTGTACACGACGTGCGCAATTTGAATTTCCCATTAAAGCAATTCCAGAAATAGTTTTAACTACTAGTTTACAGACTGTACGACTGCATTTTATTCACAGACAGATGCATTTGCATGGACAGGATTAGTAATATTTGAGGGCCTGTAAGTCGATTAAATGTTGTCTGTTCAATGCTGGATTATTTTTCCAAGCATCAACTGTTGGTATACAAAGAGAGCCACGCAGAAAATGTTTGACTGAAATGGACTTGGTGATTCATTTTTTTAGGGGGGGAATCATTTGCCACAAGAATCAGAGCACCCAGGTGTCAGATGCTATTTGACATTCATTGTGTCAGTGTCTCCTTGAATCTATCTGGGTGCCCCCCATCCCGTCTCTCACCCTTTGTAAATCTTAGGCAGATTCCGTTTTTGTATTTTTACATGTGTTCGTCCTCCTGGTCTGTTTTTTGTACTTGATCTCGGTTTAAGTTTTATTCATTTTGAAATGACACATTTCTCCTATTCTTTCTGTTTTTCTTAGCGTGTTTTCTTACTTTATTCGGAGTTTCATCACTGCATTGTGTCTTATCAACATTTTCCGTTAACAGTGGAACCTTGAGGTTTTATTGGATGTAAAAGAAAAACTCTCTGCACTCTGTGTCTCTTGTATCCAACCTGCTCGGTCCCTTCCAGTTATTTATGGCCATGTTTGATTAAGTATTTCAGAGTAGTTGTGTACAGTGGGGGGAGGAAAAAAAAAACCTTTGATCTTAAATGGAGGATGCTTCCTACATCTCAGTAAGGAAGGACACTAGTCAATATTTGGCCTGGGGTTATTTAATTTGGACAAGCAGTTTGATTCATACATTAAAAATTCCAATTACCCTGTGAAGAGTAGAGCGAGCCCAGAGGATGCTGTTTTAATCATACGGCTTTATCACACTCTTTAAATTGAGTTTAACATGGACAGCATCATGCATTACGCCTAGGGGAAGGTGATGTGCCTTTAATTTGTCATCAACAGTAAACATTTTAAAAATCCATGTTTAACTAGGATTTCAGTTACAGAGCACGGATAAATGCTGATCCTTCCTTCCCTTTTAAATGCCTCTCTCTCTCTCTCTCTCTCTCTCTCTCTCTCTCTCGCCCTGCTACATCTTACATCCTCATCTTATTAGGACTTTTCTGCAGGAGACTCAGGCTGGATTCATGCTCCAGAATGAGCAGGGCTGTGTGGGTAAAAAGCACATGTGCTGTTGATTTGCCATTCCCACCGACCACTTCTGTCATATTTATTCCAACCCGTCCATTAAGTTATCATGGAGGGTCTATGTGCTTTTGGATATTTCTTTGATCTGATAGGTGTAAAGTAGCCTGCCTGACACTGACTACATGGGACAACAAGGTGCTGTCTTTCTTAAATGTGTTTTGTAATCAAACGCGGTGTAAAGCATGAATGCAGCGCTGCTTACTGAAGCTTTTATACTTGTGCGATGATGTGTGTTTTGTTGAATTCCAGTACAAACATCTGTGATCGAGTATGGAGTGATCACCCAATCAGGGTGTCAGACCTCAGACAGACTTGATGCCAATTTGAGATTCAGAGGCAGGTACGTGACACTTATGAAAAGACTCTTTTCAAGCCCCTGTCAGATAGTGTCAGTTTACGTGCAGAGACACTGTTTTACTTAAGTATAAATTTGCTTTATTCTGGATAAATATTGACTCCAGTTGTATTCCGTCAAATTCTGAGCATGGCTTTTGATTGGTTCTCATGTTTCAATTTGCGAGGCTCCATGCCTGCCCATCGGATGAACACACACACTGAACCTCGACTTGCTACACTCTCGGCTATGACTGTGATTTGCTAGTTTCAAAGTAAGTGAGACACTAAACAGTAGAAATTCTATTAAAAATGTGAAAAAATTAACAGAAAACCCAATGTCATACCAGGCTTTCAACATTTAATTTCCATTTTGTCAATCTTTTGATGATCACTTGTCTAACAACAAGATGGTCTCTGTTTTTGCCGCCATTTCACCAAAACGCACCATGCATTGCCTCCTCGCTTCTAACTAGCCAAGCGAACGTTGACCCATCTGTCCGTGAATTAAAGTTCAGCTCAGTTAAACTTGCCGTCCGGACAGAAACCTCATGTTGACGAACGTGTCATCAGCTCTGTCTGGACAATGGATAGCTCTCATTGAAAATTAATTGAAATGAAATGTACACGGACAGACAATGGATCACTGTCGCCGCCCTGACGCCTATCAGATAAAGAAATTATCTGAAGGTACACAGACCACGGACACAAGGTCACCCTGTTCCTGAATTATGCCCGTTTTTCAATTAAACGAACAAACAAGAAAATGCTCGGTTCTTCTTGGAAAGTATTCAAATTCCCCCACGTCGGAGCGAGTGAACATTATTCCCTTTCTTCCGGTGAATGACATCGTGGTCAAGTGTGAATCGAACATACGTCTGATCTGCAGGTGGGCTCAGCTGGACCCCCCTCTGCGACGACGCCTGACTCCATTTCACAAAACTATTACAGAGATCTGAGCCGCTGTCAGATATTTCCCATTTCGTCTTATCAGCGGCAGAACTGATGTCTGGCAAGGCAAACAAAGTGTGTGTAAAGTCCTTAAATAAAGCATGAAATCGACGGGATGCCTGCATTAGTGAAGCAATGCGGAGCCACGGGCCTCCTCGGCACACACAAGTACAGCTGCTCACCTTCAGACTGCACACCTCCCATTTGGACTCCCATTTCAGCGCCCGGCACTCTGAGTCAACACTTTTAACGCAGAAAATGACTTCATTCATTTTCCACTATAAAAAGCACATTTAAAAAAAAAAAAAAAAAAGGGAAATTCAAATCTGCCTACAAAAAGTACTGCTTATTTTTCTGCTTCTTCACAGATGGATTTGCATACATTGGGCCACGGTAGACTGAGAAACCTGAAAATACTCCCTCCATTTTAGACATTTGGTCATGGTAGTGTTCAAGTATGGGATAAAAAGGAGTAAGCAATTTACTTCCCTGTACGTCAGCTTTCAGCAGCTGGTTGAGAAATCCAGACACGCAACACACTTATAACCCTGCAGATTATCTGGTGACTGACGCCTACATTCATGCATGTGTTTGTGTGTGTGTGCGTGTGTGTATCTGAGTGTGTGAGGGTGCGCTTGACTGTGCATGACAGAAATTAGCTCTAAGACTGACATTTGAAGGAAGTCTTTGACTCACCAGGGAATTGGTAGCTGTAGCTAGGTGCGAATCCAGTGTATCCGCGGCCGTACGTCGCCACAATGTTAGGGTAACCTTTGGAAGAAACAAGGCACAGGAATTCATTGGAATTGGCAGCACTTTGTTCATTTCCAGGGTATAAATAAAATGCAGAACCACAGAGCAGAGATTATATACACATTATTCACAGCGTATACACCTTATTATCAAAAACCACATATTCACACACACACTGTACATATGAACAGTTTGATTCCAAAGTGCTGTTTACTTCAGGAGACTCAACTGTAGGAGATACAAACTGTTAGTATCATCATAATGTCAAGCAATGGCTGACTGTGTGTTATCTATGATCTATGAAAACTACCATAATCCATTTTAAATTTGTGGCTGTAATTGTGTCTTAAGAAAAAAAGTGAGGTTCCAGCATCTTCATATACAAAGGCCTGTAAGGGTATCAAGCATTACAGTTGTCACTGTTGTGTCCTGATAATGATACACTGTGTGCTTAAACTGAAAAAAAAAATGTAGACTTATGCATTTAAAATGTGAATATTACATATTTACTAATAGTTTATACAAACTCTGCATTAAAATACAGTATATGTTATGAAACATGGGCAGGTGAGTAGAGTTTCCCCGCAGGGATCAATAAAGTGTCTCATTATAATACATTTAAGAGAGCTGAACAAGAGCTTCAGAGAAGCTATAAGACATATTCATAAATAGTGTTTTTATTTTCATGTCATCTTTGGTTAGGTGTTTGTTGGGGTGCCAAAGCAGGACAGGCGGATGATTGGTCAGAGCCAAAACACTGATAAGGACGAACTGCTGCTTTTGGTTCCTGAAGGATGAGTCTCGCTGTTTTCAGCCTGGGACATATTGCCTAGTTTTTGCCATCGCAGTGCTTTTTTGTGTTCAAATTTCATCACACACTCCCCTGTAGAGCTGTATGTAGCCTCAGCTCACTGGTAGCGCTGCGCTCCAAAACAGACTCAAAGGCCAAAGCGAGCTCCAACAGCTGAACCCCAAAAAGCAGTGAAAACATGTTTTTTTCCACACAATAACACTCACACTGCAAAAAAAAAAAAAGATCTGCCAGCATCCAATTTTCTGATTATCTATTGGCTGAAACTTGCAAATACTGTGGCGGCAGATAAGAACGCATCATTAGTACGAGGAAATGTTGAAGTCATATCAGATGTTTTGTAAATAAGAATCACCAACTGGGGAAACCTGTTCACATCAACCTGCTTGTGTCCCATCTGGCAGTGTGTCAACACAAGGACTAAATGTATAGCAGCACATCCACAGATGGTATTTAAAAATATTAAAATCATCAAAATAATCAAAATCAAAAAATCAAAAAATTATCAAAATAATCAACCGCTGTATATTCACACTACTAAAATATACCATACTTAGAAAAAAAATCTGATAAATACAATTGCTTTTGAGTGTTTCAATGAGTAAAACAAGTTTGAAGATGAAGCAAAGGAGGCTGGGTGATCCACTTCCAGAACACAGCAAAAAACTGTCCAAACAACTACTTTTGATGAAAGTTTGTGATGATTGTTCAATTCCACCTATTCAACAATGCAGAACTGCACTGGTTTAATGACTTTTGAGTGTGAATTGCAGAACAGTGCTGCATGTGAACTGAAACTACATGAAGCAAATAAGAGTGACAGCGAAGTAAGTGACAAAATTTTGAACATAATCAATCATCATGATGGCAAAAGGTAGGAAGATGAGACCCATGCTGGAAACGATCAGAATAATCCTTAACCTGCCCTGCTCCGTTTAATTTGTCCCCGCATCATTTTTCAGGCATTTCCCCAGCGTAGTAACACTTTATAGCTGATGAATTGCAATGACACGGTGATCCGCGTTGTTTGTTTACATTCTGCACATTTTGATCCTGGCAGAGAGGTCAAACAGAATGAGAGCGTGGGACAAGTTTACTGAAGCGGACAGAAATATAGCTCGATGCAAGTTGTGAGAAAAGGTGCTGTGGGCATAGCAGCAATCTCATGAAACACTTACAACTCAACACCCCATTAGACTGATGCTGTGTGCTGTTTTAACTGTTTGAACAAAGTTTCTGCTGGATGCAACGCTTCAAAATGTTGCAACAGCACATTAACATCTGTGCTGTTCAAAAAGTCTTTTTAAAAACCATGCACAGATACATGAGAGATTGCTAACTAGTTCCCTGGTTAGTTTAAGACTTACCACTTCAAACAATAAATGGGATTATCAGCATGGGTTAAACACATCTTTAATCAAACAGATTGCTTAGCTAAAACTACCCGTTGTATAAAAATGTTGGATTAACACCTTGACATGATCAGTCTAGAGCTTTCCGTGGGAAGAATGCATGCTGCTAAGGACAAGACAATTTTTAGCCTTGCAAGTGGTTTTAGCTGCAGCTAAGGATTTGTCGTAGTCAATATTTTATGTTCTTCCTTTTATCTTCTCTGTAACATTTTTGAATTTTGGTTACTTGTGTCCTGCAGACCAAAAAGGAGATCCATGAGAAAGAGGGAGAGGGAAGGAGGCTGCCACCGAGATTTAATTTATTAGGTTTATTTCTTTGTTTTTGCTTGTACAGTGTAATGTTCCCAGAAAATGTTAAATGTGGAGGGATTGTGGGCACAGAGCCCTGTGACAAACTAGTGCTATAAGTTCAAGGTGATTTTTCAGAATTATTGTTGTTTGAATCATTAAGGCAAAATGCAAATATATAATAGGCTTGAGGAGCATGGAGTGCAGGCGTGTGAATCTTTGTCTTAACAGAGATTCAGTGCAAGTCACAATTCACTAATTGGTGGCTGAATTTGAGAACAATTTCTTGGACTTTGTAGACCACAATTCAAGTCTACAATTTGATTCACTACCAAAATATTATATTCCATTAATGAAATGCACAATAATGTAAAACTCACATTTTTCTTTTGAAATGTGAAAAAAATCACAGCACATTATTTATTTTATTATTATTAATAGTAATAATGATGATGATACGACTATTACAACTACTACTAATTATTATTACTATTATTATAATAATAATAGAATTAAAAAATGCGCAATTTATAGTATTCTGTCATGTTACCAGAACTTGTCAGTATTTCACATCACTTCAGGCCAAAGTCAGGGCAATTCATTCTATTTATTTATTCAACCAGATCAATTCAGTTGAAAAACTGGTACTCTGATGCAATGAAAGAATCGTTACACCCCTAGTGGAGCGACTTTAAAAACTTCAAAAGATGGCAAACGTGACTGAGAAGTGGCATCTGCAAACCAGGCTCCTGGTGGCTGGCCTGGGCCTGTGAAGAACCAATCCCTGGGTGAGCAGAGAGCCGCGTTGTGGCCTGCGGAGGACCCAGTGTCATTAGACAAAGTTTAGAGCAGCAGATGTATTGTTCATCTGCTGTCATGATTCTTATTACATCCACAGACCCACCAGTTAATTAGCTGGACAGTTTTCAGACAGAAGCAGCTGTGGGCAACATATTGAGAAACGGGGTGTGAGGGAGCAGGCAGCTAGGAAGTGGGATACAGACAAAACAAGAAATTTGAGAAGAGTGGGTGGGTGAGGGAGTGAGCCTGTGAGTGAGTCAGTGAGAATTTGAGCACTATCAAAGGTAATATAAACATAATTAACCCTGTAATTAGAGTATATGTCTCAGCCTTTATCTGTTTTCCTCAAGCTATTATCACCTTCAGCCGTAAGTCTGGACTAAATTAGCCAATAAGAGGAAGTCCTCTAGGCCAGGAATGAATCACTGGAACACACCTTGATAACTCTTTTTTCATAGTGTGTAAGCTAGACCTCAGAAACTGACCCCCGAAACCTGTTCCAGGCTTAAATATCCTCACGGTTCCCATTAGCTACCTACTGGCCTGATAAACTGGCTATCATCACATTACCCTCTGAATGTCGAGATTGTTAATTTCGGGCTGCATATGCCTGTGGACATTACAGATTAATGGCGCTTTCTTGGAGAGATAAAATACAACTAGAGGAAATATTTCTTATTTCAAGCCCGCATAATTATCTGTACACTGCATGTGCCACACCGCATCCCACTTATTTGTATTGTATCTGTGTTCTGCAGAGTAGTTTCTGACAAGAAACTTCTCTCGAGTTTGTCAATAATTTGACTCGTATTTGGACACAAGAACGGCGTGTGCACTTTTATGTATGTGGAAAATGTCTGGAGTGTGAATACCAGAAGAATGTGCTTTGCATGCATGCATGTTTGTGTGGGCGCGCGTGTGTGTGTGCGTGCATGTGTG
>OMLF01012530.1:0-24624 GCA_900302615.1 Holocentrus rufus | reverse complement strand
TCCTCTTTGCCCTATCTCTCTCCGTTGCTCACGTTCTCTTTCTTGCCGTCTCACTCTCACACCTTATCTGTCTTTCCTCTTCTTTGTATCGGCTGTGCTCAGTGACAGAGCCTGTCTTCATGACACGCATCCCGCCAGCTGAAGGCTATGCCTCACTGTAAAATAACGCCGGGTGTTTGTGCCTGTCGCAGCCTGCCCTACCCCGTCCCATAACTCCCTGCGCCAAACTGAAACAGTTTGCTCCAAACTGTCGCCGTTTGCTTTGCCGAGAAAGGCTCGGAGAATCTCAAGGGCATTCTTCTCTCCCTGTGGTGCTTTAATTTCGATACAATATCAGCACCCACGCCTTTTTCTTCTGTTCCCTGACAAGAGGGAGCAGGAGAGTGGATACATGGGGAGGAAACTAAAGAGAGAAGGAGAGGGGGGGGGATGGAGGTGGGAGGAGATAAAGAAAGGGAAATAAGAGGATGTAGGAGGTGATAAAGACAGGAAGAGTGATGGGAGCGAGCCAGACGGATGCTGAGCGGATAGAAAGGGAGAGAAGGGAGGGAGAGAGGTGGATGAATGCAGAGGGAAACGAAAGGGTTAAACAGACCGTGACACTGACAGAAGCACTGACCTAACATACATGTCTTTTGATGGTGAAAGCAACCCAGGCAAACACACTTTTATGCAAACTCCAGACTGAAAGGACTCGGGGCAGGGCTGCTATCAGGGAGACAAAAATATTGATTAAAACCAAAGGAAGAGGAATCGGGGGGATGTAGATAAAGAAAATAGATAGAGATAGACGGATGGAAGACAGCCAAGTTGGAAAATCTGCGAGGAGTCATAGTGCTAATGCTCTGATGATAATCCGCTCTCTTGTGTTATTGCAGGGGCCCCTCGGTAAAAAAGGCTTTGGCATCGGTATATTTGAAATGCACACAAACACACACGCACAATGCATGGGGTGATAGCACTATCTCACAACGGCCGGGCCTTGCAACAATCATGCTTGGCTATTGCAGATTAATGCTGACCTGTAGGAGCTAGCATAGACAGCTATCTGGCTCTCCCTCTGAGCTCAGACCACCAAGATCTCTCTGCAGCTATAGGGGAAAAGAAATGCACGAGAGGCCTTTTTTTAAAATCCTGAGTAGAGTTTTTTTTCTGATGTCTAACTAGGTATGACACATGATGCCTGTCCCGGTAAGAATATTATATGCAATCTTTTCGGAGGCCGCTATATAAAGTCAGCAGTTGTCGGGTTGAAATGAGGGGAGAGCGACTGTGCTGCGGCGTGCGGGAGGTTCGGCGTGAGCGAACGCCGAGATAATGCCCTCCTTTTCAGATGAAGCAGCTCACTGGGCTGTCATTGGCCAGCGCTGAGTCACTTTATTTCAATTCAGGAGAGCGAGCAGCAAGCCGGCCTTTCCTCCCTTTGCCCCGTTGCCGGAGCGTGCCCCGCAGCGAAGCGGGGCTCGCGCCTCGACAGGGCAATAATCACCGCCACGCAGAATATCAAGCCTTAATCGCCGTGCTGTTTGTCATTTATCAAAGGTTTACCCGTCTGACATTTTCTTGGTGTGATGCGAGAGAGGAGGCTGGTGTTGATGAAAGTGTTTGAAAGGTCACGTTCGAGCTGCGCCGACTTCCTGTCTGCCTTTCATTTTCAGTGCTTTTTTACAGTTCATATGCTCTGTATTAACATTTATGCACAACTTCATGTGTAGTACAGAATAAAACCCCTGGGCTTTCTCTTTTTCTCACTCTGCCTGTCATTTATTCTGCGGAGACTGTGTTTGAATATGCTCTTCTGTTTTTTTTTACCCAATTCTCTACAGAGTGGGGTTGGAATGGGATGAAAATCCAGAGGACCTTTCTTTTGATCAGGTAAAAAAAATAAAAAGCACCTCATTTTTACAATACAGTAATCCATATTTCAGCCTCTCTGTTCATTTCTACTGTCTGTATCCGTGCCAGTATTGAAATAGCAGCTAATGTACTTTGATCTAAAGTGCACAGGACCCAGACTTTGTGCAATTTTAGTATCAGTGGCCCTTATTCATAATGCTGCCAGTGCTATGCTCTTTGAATTTCCATACAGTGTAATGTGTGCGCCATATTGTGTGCAGAATCCAGCACAGCTCAATTAATCTCAGCTCAGTTTAACCATGTAAAAAGCCTGTTCAGGGATAAATCGGGTTATCACAAACAAAGTCTTTGCACATATAAATGTTCTGTAAAATATATAATGCCACCTTTTGTGTTAGCCAGACAGTGAGGTTGTTGTCTGGCTTGCTTTTTTCTGTTTAATAAAAAAAAAAAAAAAAAAAGCTATAATACCCAAGAGGCCATTCTTTACTGTCATTATACATGCTTTGCTGCTCCTGACAGTACTCAGCTGCACCGCATAAGTATTGCATTACTGTCATACCCATAAAAAATGATAATTTATTTCTGTGGCAAAAGTTGTAATGGCACATTCTAGTGCTGAAATGCTGAAAAATCCTTAATCGCATTTCGATTATTGCAAATATTAGTCCCAGTGATCTGATTAGGATCTTTATATAATTTGTTAGGAATTCTTTGGCTCATGTTCTCATGCAAAGACTCTTCCTCTGTGTATTCAAATTAAAGTTAAAATGAAAACTGAAAGGAATATGCTCACTGAGGCTTTAAAACGATCATATAAAACTTTTTCTATAATGTTAAGTTTAAAGAACAGCCACAATGCGTCGTGCTGTTTTGATTCTACCTGCGATACCAAAACTATATTTAATTTAGCTTCATTTGTGTTCCAGATGACTGGAGCAGGTGGCAACCAAAATGCTCTGTAACAGCCTGTGTTCAATTAGTCAGGCTTTTCATTAAACATGCTGCAATGGAGCTTATCAAAGTGTATCTACCACTCAATTGGGAGTGAGCTCACATCAGACAGGGACAATAATTTGACCAGTATGAATATTAAGCATAAAGTGGTGTGCAGTTACATGAGTAATGTATCAAATCAGCTAGAAATCATTAGTGGTTATTTGCTTCTTGAATTATGCCTTATTGTGTGTGCAGCCACAGAATTAGATAATAGAGGTTAATAGTAGAATTTTAAAAAATGCATTTTTGGCTTACCACATTATTATGGGTATATTTGTTGTTTGGCCTTGAGATAAAATTAGGTTTGAAAGCTAGACACACTTCACTCATCTGCTGTGTTTTAAGGGGCTCTGGAATCTTGTTATGGACTGGTAAAAAAATAATAAAGTATAATTCAAGTCTGTTTTAATGAGCTGTATCTAAATGATAAAAGGAAGCAGAGCTCGGATTATTGTGAAAATCTATCCTCAACTATTCATCTTCTCTTTTTAGCTGCAATTTCAAACTCCCCAAAATACCGCTCGTATTCTAATTATTTTCATCTGGCATGAATTTGGATGCAAAGCGCTGTAGATCTCACAGGAAAACACGACATACAGTTGTGTTCTTTGCCTGTTGGTTTGAACAGACCAGTGCCAGACAGAGCTGCAACCTGAGATGACATTTTGTTCTGAACTTTGTTTCCTCAAACATTACTTGGGTTAAGATCTATAATAAACTCTCCACATATGTGCTGTGGCCCTGTAATGAGCCTTGCACTGAGTCTGCACTTGTGTGACTGAGTGCTGGGTATCGATTGACTCCAAACACCCAGTCCGTTCCTTTTAATTAAGTGCAGACAGATTATTTTTTCACATGCGCTGTATGTACATAACAGGGATTTAACATAGTGTTTCCTGCCATTTTCTCCCACTGACATGCAATGAGCTTTTATCCTTTAATCTCGGCTCCATTGTTTATTTTCACACTCCGCCACATCAAAGTGGAGAGGGCTTGGAAAGGCACTTCTGCTTCTTGCTAAATGACAGTCTATAGCACATCCTCGCTGGCACAGAAGCCTTCTGAGTGTGCCTTTTTGTTGTGCAGCCTCCACCCCACCCCACACACACACACCCTCACCCTCCCATCACTGCTTCCCACCAGCTCTCAATCCCCCTCTCTTTCATCTTCTTATTTGACCCAACTCTTATCTGCACAGAGTGAATGGGACGAGGTCTGGGCAGCTCCCTGGCATTATGAGGCCGGAGGGGCAGAGAGAATGGACGGTGCGGCCGGTCAGGCTGGAGGAGTCTCCCTAGAGGACAGGCAGGGCTGGCCTCCCAGGCTTCAGCTCCAGGGCTCTTTCTTATGGAAATGGATAAAATGTAACCTTGCCCAGGGCGGGAGTCCCGCAACCGGACGGGCGGGGGCGAGTCCACACTGTGGCAGAGACACCCGAGGGGCTCTGCTGTAGTTTTCGAGAACAGCATGCTCTCATTTGAGCTCAGGGCCAGAGGTCCCTCTTGTAAAAGCAGAGGTCATTGGATATGGCCCCGCTGACCCCCCAGAGGTTCAGGTTTTCAGCATTTCCATCAGGCAGGGTACAGGCGCACCTCAGAGGCTCTTTGTGTGCTGATGGGTAACAGCGTTTTTCTCGCGGTCTACAGGTTGTTGCAGAGAGGACAGACACAATGGGCCTGTGGCAACGACTGGACTACAAGTATCCTTTCACTGTTTTCTCTCTAAAGCTTAGATCTCACACACACACACACATCTGCTCACATGCACAACAGCAAATACACAGCTCTATGAGGTAGTAGTCATATGTGCAAGGGAACATAGCGAGGGGCCGTAGAAATTATCTGGTGCTGCTCAGATGTCACAACAAAGATGTGATAAACTGATGCAGTTTTTGCTCAAAAGCCTGGAAGTGAGTTTGCATTTTTCGAGCCATGGTTCATGGCCTGAGTTCCAATGCTTTTGTTCCCCATGAGGTTTTTGGTTTATGCAGAAAATAAGGTCTGTGCTTAATGTAAGAGTTTGACATTTTGTCTTATGACATAAATTACACTTTTTAACATCTCAAACACAAAATTTGAAGCAGCAATCTGCTTTAAAAACATAAGGGGTAACAAGTTGCTGTACTTAAACTGCAGTGGCTGTAGTCCATTTTAATCTGATGTTAGCTTTCTGACTCAATTGTTTGTGTGGTTCAAAAATCCAAAAAGCACAAAACAGGAGCATCATAGACTTTGTTTGCAGCAGAGCTTATTTTCTTGAATTTTCCAAAAGCCTATGGGAAAATCTATTGGATATCTGCCAAAGGAACCCATAGTTCAAATAACTTCCGGGATGGCCAACAAAAACATCACTAGAACACATTTTTAACTCGGAGGAGACAGGGCCGTCATTGTCATGCCCCTGGGCAGCAGGATCACCACCAACAAGACCAGAGCCTTATCTCTTTGAATGGGGAGTTGTCTCTATTTAACGTTTTTGCATATGTATTATCATTTGCATCGCACACTTAGGGACACTGTCAAACTGTATACAGCATGAAGTGGTAACATTTGTTTGACCTTACTGTCACAGTAACTGCAAACAGTCATGTCGGGAGGACAGTAGAGCCACAGAGATCCTTTTAAAACACATAAGTTCTGCAACGTGGAGCAGGCCAGTAGTCAACCTGCCTTTGGCTTGTCTAGACTTGCAGGTTCCACAGTCTGTTGTAAATGTCATACTTGTGTGGCTACGCAAAAACAAAGTGAAACTTTGCCACCATCTCACCATCAATTTTTCCCCTTGTATTCTGATGGAATGTCCTGTCCTATGTCCTATTTAAAAGTTTCTGGTAATACATGAATTTCCTCCATATTTTTCACTGTCTCTCTGTAGATTTATATATAGCAGACAGCGGAGCCAGCATACATATTCTTGCTTGTCCAATGTTCATGGCTATGTATGATTATACACAGTATGTGCCTGTACATGCATGATGCAATCACAATAATATGTACACATCTGCTCATTTGTTTTCCCTTCATGTATATATGTGCACACACTCATGTGTATGTGTATGTGGTGTGAACCAGTGAGCAAACTGAATGCCTTCAAGCAAAGAATGTAACCCGGTCGGTCAGTCAGAACGGGAAGAAAACAACAGTTGTGTCCTCCACGGTGGAATTTCATGAGGACTGCATTAAGATTAGGCTAATCTAATTTCACCACATAATGGCCTCATGACCGGCCCGGTTGGTAGGAGGCACATCATCTTAGTTTATGGGTTCTCACCCCACAGCGAAACAAGATGCAGGCCTGCTAGTGCCTTGATGCTCATTTTACGCATGGGATTTTTTTTTTTTTTTTTGAGGAGAGCGGTCTTACTGAATAACAGCTGGGTGAAATATAATATGGGATACTGTCAACCATTTACAGCTCACAGTGCCTGCAAGGGTACAGGTTGAACATTGAAGATTGCGCAGATCGTCTGATCCAAACTGAAAAGCTATTTTTAGAAGAAGGAACTTGCACCTGAGATAATGAGAGAGTTAAAAGTCAATGCGGGTTATTGCTGCACCAGATGAAGCAGGTAAACTGACATAGTATGGGAAACACACATCATAGTTGGGCTTGTCGGGTCATGTTGGGGCTGTCAGTTCAATCTGACATTGCAGCAGTGTTGCACTCAACAAAGGCGTTGTGTGTACGAGGCAGCGGCATGTGATTTCCCCCCATATTTGTTCGATGCTGCAGTCTAAATATAAAATACAGAAATTTGGTCTGTATACACAAAATACCCCGTGGCAAAGTCAAAGTGTATTTCTAGATTTGCTTTTTTTTGGTGTGTGGATTTATTAAAAATGAAAAACAGAAACCCATTTAAAAAGTATTCAACTCCCTTAGTCGATACTTTGGCAGCGATTGCAGCTTCAGGTCCTGTTGGATTTGTCTGTGTTCGCTTGGACCACCTAGCTTTGGGGATTTTCTCCCATTGTTCCCTGCAGATCCGTTCAAGGTCGGGGAGCATCTGTGAACCGCTATCTTGGTTCCACAGATTTTCAATAGGATTCGAGCCTGGGCTTTGGCAGGGTCACTCAAAGACTTTCACATTTTTTGTTCTGAAGCCATACGATATAGTGCTCATGCTTAGGATCATAGTCCTGTTGGAGCATATATTGTCCCATTCGAAGGCCCTTGGCACCCCGAAACAGATTTTTCTTGAAATCGTGCCTGTATTTGTCTCTATTCTTTGTTCCCTCTATCCTGACAAATCTCTCAGCCACCACTCCATGATGCTGCCACCGCCGCGCTTCATGGGATGGTGTGAGTTGGACGACGAGCTGTGCCCGGTTTCCGCCAGTGCTTTGTGTTGCAGCTGAAAGGTCCGATTTCTGTTTCATCACACCACAAAATCTTCTACCTCATTTTATCATTTCTTCACATATCTTTTTGGAAACTCTCTTTCATGTGCCCTTTTTTATTTCCCCCCCGACGAGTGACTTTCCTTTGACCACTTTGCACATTTTTTGTGAAGTCCCTCACTCACTGTTGTTCCGCCAGCAGAATCTCTCCTGGCGGCCGGCAAACTTTGTAGTTCTGTGAGAGTAGACCTCAGGTTCTTGATCTCCTTCCTGACACAAGGTTTTCGTTGCCTGGTTACTCAGTTTGGTCAGATATGCAGTTAGGTAAGTGAAACTTTAGTAGCTCCATATTTTTCCTATTTCCTAATGAGGGATGCTGCTGCAGTTTTACCCCTTTTACACTGATTCAAAATTCCACGACCATCAGGGACTTGGACTTAAATGGGGTAACCTGGCATTTTAGTCGTGTGTTTTAAACCCTGAAACAGCGACAGGTAAGTATCGGCTTCAGCTCCATAGCTGTAAACGAGTCGATACAGGACATGCTCTACATTTTTGATAAGCAATCTTAACCTCGGTGCTTTGCTGGAACGACCAGGAAATGTCTGCATTTGAGTTGAGTTACAGGATCAGGAAACCAGAGGAACCAGGAAATATGCGGTCTGGGACTTTGGCTCATGTAAATGCTGTCACCCATTTTTGTTTTTTATTTCAGCACGTAGTTCTGGGTAAAACTAAGCAGTAGATATTAATATGGATTATAATTCTATATGGTTTCTAATGATAAGTAGTGTGCAGTGAACAACACTATAGTTTGAAATAACAGCAAAACTATAAAGCAGAAAACCCCCCAAGAGCAGCTTTGTTTTTCACGTTTCTTATCTTCTCATTCTCATCATCCAGTAAACAGGTGAGATAACACTTGTTAATAGAGCCAGAGCCTGATACCCCTCCTTACACACACACACACACACTCAATGCAACACAGCATTACAGACTGTGTAACCATAGTAACTACATGAAGTATACCCATACCCCATGGCTATAGTTTATAGCCTAGGTAGAGGGTTAATTTGTTAATTTGGATGAATGCTCATGCAGTCTATTTGATTATTTTTATCTGCATGTGACCGAGGGAATGAGAGAAGGCATGAACAGGCGGCGAGGCTTTGCTGTGGTCACCGTTGCCCGTTGATAGAAAAAAAGTCTCGTGCAGACCCTCAGATGTGGCCCAAGCGGTGGCAGCCTCAGCCCCGTGCCCGCTGCCAGGTAACGGAGCTGCGGCTCGGCTGCAACCGCCGTTTTATCCTCCAGGTGCACTGCTGCTTCCTTAACCGTTTCCCCGTCTTGACGAGCTGTAAGCCTCATTAACACGAGCGCTTTACTCTAACGCATTGATTTTGACAGACATCAAAGCCTGTTTGATCTTCCCAGGTGAAGTGGTTTACAGATTGTGGCTTCAGGGCTGGCAACAGATGGTTTTGTTTTTGACTCTACCTTCCCAGAGGCCACTCACATTCAGGAGATCAGGGGTTATTGTATTACATGGTTGGCTAAGCTGCTGGATGAGTCCATGTTGGGGCTCGTGAGATTAATCTCACGGTGTTACCCATATTTATCGTACTGTATAATATTAGCATGATGGCATGCAGTCGGAACGAAACAGCATATTATTTTATACACTGCAAAAAGTCTATTGAACAAGTCATTTCATCTCGTAATCAGTCTAAAAGTGTTGTTTTTTTTCAAAAAAACTGCCAGTGGGATGAGATAATCCCACTTGTTTCCAATGCTAATTAACTTTTTTCCAGAATTTTCTTGAATTAAGTGTCATTTTCTTGATCCTAGGGGGCTAATCTGCCTTATTCTGCCTTGTTTCAACATATTTATGCTTGTTCCCCCCAAAAAAAATCCTAAAACAGGTGAACCTGCATTGCAAACAAGTGGGATTATCCCATCCCACTGTCAGATTTTTTCACCTGTTCTTAACACTAATAAATTTGAGATTATATGACTTAAGACAAAGATTTTTTTGCAGTTTTTTTGCAGATTTACTGCTGACATCTTTCTTGTTTTTGCAGGAGGCTTTTCATTGTCGGCTAAGGTGTGTGTCGGCTGCTTGGTGTGCATGCGTGTGTGCAGGAGCCGTGTGGAAGAGGTGACATGTAGGCCGGGGAGGGAACGATGATTGCTGTGAAAGTGGCTGAAGCAGCAGTTGGACGACTACCCCCACACAACCGCTCAGCGCCTTTTCCTGCACACACACACACACACACACACGCAAATACACACTTTCTCTTTCTCTCTCTCTCAGTCACACAACCTGACACCATCGCAGAACAGAAAGTGGCTCTGGCAGTTATAATTACCGTCGCTGTCTAGCATTGTGCCAGTGCAGAACAGAAGGACTCCACACCGACATGAACGCCCAGGCAACTCACTCCTGCAGGTCCCAAGGAAGTCATTATTCCCCCTGTTCCTACCTCCCTGCCCCCTCCCTCTCCTCTCTCTCTGTCTCTCTGTCCCTTGTTTGAGACATTTATAAATAAATCCTGTTAGCTGGCAGAATGCTGCCCATAATTCCCACCCCTTGCATGTTGCTGATAACAGCACAAGAATGTAAGAAATGGCACCGAATAATATATTAGATCATTTTCCCTGCTCCTTGCTTCTTTTTTTTTTTTGGTACTTATACCAGCGGATTGTGTTCTTCTGTGCCACCCCAAAGTCCCACATTATCCATTATAGGCTCTTGGTACAAAGGCTGCTTTTGTCCAAAAGTGATCGCATTGGTGAAGCATTGTTTTGTCACAAGTGGAGGGCGAGGATGGACAGATTTGGGAGCACAGTGGTTAATCTGAAGGAGACTGCAAGGAGGAGAACCCAGTGCAATAGAGTCAATCATTTAACAATGCAGAGGATCCGGTGTAACTATCTGTTGTGATATTTGAGCGAGCACCAAGGTAGAAACCTGGCTTGCATTGCCAGGAGGAGGGAGGGCGTGGGTGAGCGCAGGTATACATGTCATTGGCTTATGACGTCGGCGCCTCCCATCGCAGATGTTTCATTGAATCAGGCCAACAACACCTCCAGAAGGCTCTGCAGCAACTTCTGGCGTCCCTGAGCCGCCCCGCTCTACACCCACTCCCATCACCGATCAGAGCTATACTTGTCTGTAGTACTCCATATCGACATTTTAGGCTTACACTTTGCACAACAAGATTGCATAATCCATTTCTAACCTCGCTGCTGGTTTTAACAGTAAGCTAAGGGGATGGTTGACCCTGCAGCCTTGAAGCAAGATAACACCTCAGTCTATACCTCTGCTTTTTCACCAGCAAATTAGTGTGTTTTTTTTCTATTTGGCCCTCTGCAGTTCTGTTCTTACCACCTCGCTGCACAGGTTTTCTCCATTATACTGCACTGTCTTCCCTTTCAGAAGTCTTGGCTTTGGCACAATTTTGTAACATGGGAGCTTTTTTATTACCGACAGAACCATCCAGCATTAAAAATAGCTGGTGCATGTATATTAAATATGTTAGGAGTCTAGTGATCTGGAGCAAAAAATAGTCACAAGCGCCTAAAGCTTGCATGACTAATATCCAACTCCGTGCAGCATGTTGTGTTGTAACCGGAAAGCCACGATGGCATTCTTCATGGAAGAATCATCGGGAAAAAAAAAAAAACTTCCAAAGAACACTGACACTTACTGACTGTGAGCTGGCAGTGACTTCAAAAAGCGAGCGGTAAATTCAATGCAACTGCAAAGCGGTTTGTTTCAGCGGTGCAGTAGGTGGATTCAGTGCTGCGAGATGCCAGTAAAACGTGGAGAAAAAAAAAAAGGCTGTGTCATTGTTCGAGCTTTCACTGCACCGTGCCTGATGGAAGTGAGAAGGACTGTGTTTGTGTTTCTTATCTCTCTCTTCTGCTTTTGTACTAAAAAAGCAGCAGAAATAATTCCAACTCAAACAGAAGACATGGCTCTACTCTCGTGACAACCGATTGGCATATTTACCATGATCTCTATTTCAGTGTGGCGCTTCAAATCTGTTAGCAAAGGTCCTATAGTTATATCACATCTCTTGATTGAATGCCTTTTCCATACAAAAGAATGTCCTGTTTAATCCTTTATGTGTATGTGGCACATATGCAGGGTGACAGAGGGTGTGCCGTCCCTCAGAAAAGGATAAACCACTTGAACCACCGGCTTCTGAATCCCCAGCGGTCGCTCCATTCATCCATCCACATCAGCATTCAAAAAGATAAACATTCTCCCACAAGCATTTGGTCCAGCCCGTAGCTAACTCATTTAGCTGCACGGAAAAAACGAACATGCCGCGCCCTGATTTTCTGCATCTTTATGAGGCCGGTAAAACATATCAGGGAGGCATTACAATTGCTTATTTTTACACATAATCACAAAATGTGCCTCTGAGGAGATGCGCTCAGGCTCTGCTAAAATTATTAAAGTTATGGGTTCGTGGCCTGGGGCCAGATTGGGGATTGGCAAAAAACAAATCACATTCTCCTCTCCCTTGCACTGTCATTGGCACTAACACACTTTACACACACACATGCAGTTACCCAAGCCTTGACAAGGTCACAGATATCTAAAGCCGGTGCTCACACACTCGGGGCCTCCATTGACCAGCTCGCTGCCACAGTGTTGTGGGATGTTGGCCAGACTCCTCAGCAGCCCCCGTGTCTGTGAGGTAAGACTTCTCTCATGCTAACAGCAATCTACTACATACCAAGCATCATGAAAGAAAATCTATAAAAATACATAAATTATTGAGAGAATGTTGTGATTGCCTGTGGCACACACATTTGTTTATGACTGAACTAGGAACCTTACTGCTGATGAAATCCAATCGTAGTGATGTTGTTGTCAAGCAAACAGTGGTGGAAAAAGTACAAGAATGTCAAACTCAAACAGAAGTAGAGATTTTACTGAAGTAGGAGTAAAAGTATTAGTGTGTAAGTTCACTTGAAAGAAAGTGAATAATTGCTCATTTAAAATGTACTGAGAAGAGTCACTATTTGGGAAAGACCACATTATTAGGTGTGATCTTTCACATGCCACTCAAGTGCAAAGGATGGGCAGGTGGAGAGGATTCCACCTTGACTCTTTACTAAATTTGGAAATTACAAAACAAAGTGCACAAAAAAACGAGGTTGTGTTCCTCCCTTCACTTCACTGAAATTGCCTCCATGATTGACCAATTTATGCTGATCCATTTTCTGCGGCTTTTAGAGGGCCTAAAAATTGTGTAGTCTGTAATGGATGCGATCTTAAATATATTGAATAATGAACAATACTTTAGTGAAAGCATACTGATGTAAAAGTCAAATTGCTCTACACATAAAGCAATTACAGTAATGTGAGAAAATGTAATTAGTTACATCCGCCTTTGCAAATAAGACATGCTGTTTGCTGTTCAGGACCAAGAGCAGTTGCAGGAGACTGAGACAGACGGCGGCGTCTCCATTGAGGTGGATAAAGTAGAAACCGATCAGGGGAGCATCGGGGGTGAAGCTGAGCCTGAGCACCAGGAGGAAGACTTGTTGGAGGGAGACCTGGGCCTTGGCACCAGTCCAGCTCCGGCCAGCGAGGCCTGAGGCTCCAGGAGTCCCCCCCCCCACACCCCGTCTCGGTTTATCACACCCCGCTGCCCCGAGGCTCACCCTACCTCCCACACAGACTGGGGTCACTGACCTGGTCATCTGAGAGGGCCTGCTGGGAGTCAGAGTTACAATGGCTCCAAAAGGTCACATACCACCCTGCCCTAGCATGCTTATACACACATGCGCACACACACACACTCTGGACGAAAAGTACATAAAGTCAAAGGCCATCACTCTTGACGTTCTTCCTTTTATGTTTTTCTGTGTTTGTTTTGTTTTGCCTTTTAAGAGGAAATACCAAATTAATTTCAGCGCTGAACTGTGATTTCTCTTGTCCCCTTGGAGAGTTAAGCCTCTATACGTCAACAGCTAACAGCGACTACTGTGCATCACCGACAGAATCAACAGAGACGAGTTTGACCTGACCTGTGAGCTAACATCAGTGTACAGTGTGTACTTGCACAGGCTCGGCAGCACAACTATAATATTAACTCATTTGTGTGCAGAGTTTCTGGGAAAATTCAACATTCACTAAGTGAGTGAACATTCAGCGCTATGCTCATGCTATTTGGGCTCATGAGCATTAATGGTCTTGGTTCTCTGGTTTCGAGCTTTAGGAGAATTGCTCATGAACATGTACTGTAATTGAACGGTATTTCCCTTAATCAGCTGAAATGCTATTTTTGTTCCAACTTTGCTGTGCTCTTCCTCCATTTCTTATTAAACATTTATTGCACTGTTTTTTTCCAACCCTTTTAACTGATTCAAATGTATTCCACTGAATTTATTATCCCCCCCTCCCTCTTCGACATCTTACTTAGCATTTCATGCTGAACTAGAATACTTCCAAATGCTTAAGTATATTAGCAGCATTTGGAAAAGAGGCTATTAGCACGTGAGATTTGCACTGACTTCTATAATTATAGATTGCACTTTGCTATTTTCTCTGCGCATCATTATAAATCTCAGGGCCCCATTCCCCTTGAGCAAAGCGGGTGTTGTGTACCGCACAAATCCAATCTTGTGAAGGTTAGGCTTTGTGAATATGTAGACTGTTTGTCTCATATAAATAAAGCCATTGTCCTTGAAGTAAGGGCTTTTCATTTTATGTTGTGAATGCATGGGTGCATCTATGGAATGCTTCTCTTTACAGTAGCAGGAGAAAATGCAATGAATTCCCCTTTGCCGGCAGTTATGCATGATTTATATTTGAACACAACTGTTACAGCTCTGCTCTGTGCTAACGACAGGATGACAACAATAGCCTTTTATCATGAGGTCCTCAGATGGAAATATTCAACCTTTTTAACACAGCCACAACACAAATACACATCTGTACCTCTACCCCTAACTTTTATCTCAGTCTTCTGTTATAATTGTGTTTCTGTATTTGATTTTCTCTATATTTAAAGTTCTGTTGTCACACAATTGCCAGTCAGAGTTCTCAGTGCAATTGCATTGTTTAGCCTCTTTCACTTCAAAGGTGACAATAATAATAGTAATAGCCTGGAAGTCTTGAATGCACAGAATCCAACTCTTGCAGTGGAGATGATAAAATGAATGTACAATGACAAAGGTGGTGCACTGAGACACGTTGATGTATAGGAGTGAGATGAATGCCTTGAAAAGCTGCATAAATGTGAAGAACTGAATTGTTAAAATTACAAGTTCATTTTTAATAGCTTAAAATCAAAGTTGTACTGAAGTGTTATTACAATCTCGACCAAGTTCAGCAGCTCATCATGCTGGCAATCCTGTGTGATTCCCATGTTATTTGTGTGACAAATTCAAGCAATCATTAATTTGGTATGACTTGGATGTTTTTTTGTTTTTTTTTTCCTCACTGCAGCACTGTAAATGTAGAGAACCACTGATCTACTCATTCCATTTTTGATATTACATGTATATTGTACAACAATGTAGGCTGTTCAACACAGATGCATAAATTGTCTTGTTAACTGTGAACTTTACTCGATTCAGGATTCCCAGATCATGTGTTTTATAAGAGCAAGCACTTGTAAACATTTGAAATGGTAGAACAGACTGCTTACACTGACATTGCGAGAGACTTTCAGAGCTCCTCTGCCATGACATTGTCCACAGTGCGTGATATCATCCTGTGATGATTTGGTGACAAAATCAAGACATCCCTTATTCTAGAAATAGAACTACTGCTGTTCTGATGTAGCCTACTCATCACACCTCTATCTATGGCACATCAACAAACCAATTTAATGATTGTCTCTGACTCAAACCAGATCTTACAAATAAACATTAACAATGAGCTTTTTTTATCAACTGTTCTTTGTTTTTTGTTGTTTTTCTTTCATCCACTATTTTCACTTTTACAGACAATATGGAGACTGGAAAAACAAATATTTCGTCAGGTTTTTTAACATTCAAAAATAACCCCAAAACATCCACTTTGAAGTGTTATCATAACAAGATACATGAATTATACAGTTGTTGTTTTTTTTTTTCATAATTGCAGCTTTACTATTCAAGTCATTGTTCATAGGCCTTGCATTATCAGACACATCCAGTATTCCAGTACAAAAGTAGTGGTCCCTTCAAATACCACTGCAATTCAACGGTGGGAAACAAAGATACATTCCAAATGTGGCCAGTGACGCTCCTCCGAACACTGATTTAAAGTAAAGCTTTAATTCCACAACAAGAGGAAACGGCACTCGATGCAAAATGAACATTAAATTAAATGTCTTTGGTGGCGAGGGCATGTTTACAGTTTGGAGTGAGTCAGTAGTGATTTGCTCAAGTCCTTTGCCTCTCCGGCCGTTCTGACTCTTTCGTACCCGAGCACGGACATGGAATGATGACAGTAGTCCTCGACTTGTTTGATCTGTTGAATGCTGAGCACTGTTCTCCATGCACTAGCAGCTTGTGTGGCATTCCTGGACGACACTATGAATGGCTTGGAGGAGGAGCTGGAGCCGCTGGTCATGTTCAAAGCGAACGACTCGATGTCGTGGTTGGTGGTGAGGTTGGTGAAGCGGTAGATGTTCCGCAAGGTCTTGACCGGGTTCTCCACCAGGTCCTCGTATCGCACCGCCATGTACTTCCCCTTGAGCCAGCTGGGTGGGTTTAAGGCAGTCCTCAAAGTCCTGGAGGTGCGGTCACAGATCACCTCCATGGCTCCTATGGAGTGGTAGTCTGAGCCGTCTTTCTTGTTGGCCTTGTGACTTGGGTCCACGAAAGGTATCCGGCGAAGTTTAGGGTCCCTGCTCCGGACCACCTGTAAATTCTCCCTTATCAGCCCATGTCTGGATTTGATCCTGGAGTTGGCCACAGCCCGCGGGTCTCTGACCAGGTGTATCACCTTCAAATCCAAGGAGGGATCCTCCATGAGCGGGGCCAACACGTTAACGTCCAGAATGCGCACCCCTTTAATGACTATGGTGTTATATTTGAGGCACTCCTCCTCCAACAGTCTAAGGCTTTGAGGGGGACACTTTTTACACACCTTATCATCCACCATCCCCACCACCTCTTTCCTGTAGGCTGAGCAGAGGGGATAGGAGCACACCACTTTATTGAGCGTGGCCCCAAAGAGTCCTAAAGAGGTAAAGTTCTTGCCCCCTGGGCTGTTGTAAAGTTGGAAAACAGAGAGATCACAGCGGTACAAGGAGCTGAGCATGTCCCTGGCTGCCCCTTGTAAAGATACGGCATCACCTGGGTACAGTTTCTGCCAGATGTGCCACATTGGCTCATACAAGAAGAACACTTCAGGATTTTGGTTAAAAAGCTCTCCAAAAAACGAGGAGCCCGACCTCCAGGTGGTCAGAACATAGACAAGCTGTCTCTTTTTAGCCAGAGAGGGCCTGTACAGGAAGCGGATATCAGATCTGCTTTGATAAGTGGTGCTCCTCATCTGGTGATTGCACTGCTGTGGCTCTTTAGTCCATTTATAGTTAGCCAAGTTCAGCATAGTGAGGACCAGCAGTAAGAAATAAGCCATAAATAACACAATCCTCTTTCTGCGGAGGACTTTCATCACGATTCCAGGCTGGGCTATTATCTTGGTATGGTTCCTGTAGGTTTTGAGCTTCCTCCCAAACCCAGCATCCTTCTCCCAAGGCGCTGTCAACTTCAGTGGTTGATGATATTGTTTGCCTCTCATCTGTAACCTCTCAGAGTGGCTCTCACCACCTGGCGAAAGCTCCTTACATTGACAGTGCACAGACTCGGTTAATAAGATTTATATATAAAATGAATTAATAACCAATTGAATACCAACTGATTAGTTGATGCAGACACAATTGGACATCACATTCGAAATCCAAAACACGGTATCCCGTTTTCACTGCACTGCGCAATGTTCTTCATAGGAAAGACAGACGCGATGGGTATTTAAGTTGTCCATTCCGAGAAATGCTGCGATTCTGTGGGTGGCCTGTGTTCAAAACAAAAAGGAAGAAGCCTTCATCTATGTAACAGACGCCCTGTTTGACCATGTTCAGCGGAGGCATCTCTGCGCAGTTATCATCTGATGCATCCTTGTAAAATGCAGCCTAGTAGTAAGGTTCAGGCATCGCTTACAGCAAAATCGTGACCATTTGGCGCAGCGGCTGCAGCTCAAATCGTTCCGCATCTACTACAGTGGAGCGATGAATGGCCAGTATCCATAGTTGCAGTGTTTCCTGAAAGATTTCCCCCCTTCTTCCCGATCCTCTGTGCGGCCAACTAATACAGACTGGACCAATTCAATCAGAATACAGGGAGAAAGACCCGCCTCCTGACGCATGCCATTGGCCCTCGGCATGGCGACGTGTGTGAACGAGCTGCGCCATTGGATGTGCGATCCGTCGGTCTTGCAGCAGGCTCAGTCCTGGCTCCCCCAGATCTCAGCAATGGTAGACAGTAGGAAATGATGCTGTTGTTATGTTACAGAGAGATCTTACAATCTGCATTCTTGCAAAAACGGATTACCCTTTTCCAGACGCACACCTACAACCTCTGCCTGCTGCACGCACTTTGGATGAATTGTTTCATCCTATTTACAGAAAAGACACATTTTCATCCATTCACATAATCCATAATATTTTGCATTGTTTGCATTAATCTTTCTATATCGAAACCGACGTTGTTAGGTCATTAAGAGTCCTGTTTTGGCGATCTTATTGAACGTGGTCCCTTCATACTGTAGGGCTGCAGAGAGGAATCAATATTTTAAATTAAAGGTATTTGCTTTTCCCCTCTACAGCCTCAAGAGGGTAGCTCAGATCTATAAGAAAAAAGAAAACGGCTGTCTACCCTAACGAAAAATGAGTGTAGTACTCATATAATGCATTTTAGGATTTTAGACTCCTGTACAAATATTGCAGCAAAATTACACATCCCTGTTGGAATATAATAGAGATATTACAGAGAAATAATGGGAGATTCAAAAAACACAAAGTATGCCAAGTTATAATGTGTAATCTATACAGACGCACTATATGTCCCTTTAGGAATATCCAAGAGATGTGAGTAATTTTCGACAGTCAAACAGTCAAAACGGATCAGCAACAGTGACTGACAATCCCCCTCCGCGCAATTGGAATCAGCTCTAATCTGACATTTGACAGCTGTTCACTAGGAATTGACATATCCTGGGAAGCTATGGGCACATATGTTTGAATGGGGGAACCACATGCTCGGCAGGCTGAAAGTCATCTTCCCCTCAGATGACTGCCAGTTTAGGATTAACCTACAGCTTTGGCAAATGAAAAGCACAAAGAGGGAGGGAGCGAGGGAGGGAAAGAGGCCGGGACTTTTGACCCCGAGGAAGAATCACTCCAACACTCAGATTGGGACTTAAAGTGTATCTATAATCCTCTGTAGTGAAACGGTGACCTCATTGTACTTTTAATTTCTTTATCTCCTATTCTTGTAATATAGGGACTTGCTGTGACATGTGTATAGCATCCTTATATATGATTATAGGTAGGTATCTGAATAAAGCCCAGGTATTATGCATATCAGGTAAGTTAAATAACTCAATTTCATCTTTTCATGTTATTCAGAAATATGATCTTTATAGTGTTTGGGTGCATTGATCTTTCTAAGTACTTTCTACCACTCATCCAATGCAGATGCAATATAATAATTTTGTAGAGACTGCCACCTGCTGGAGAATAAAGTCACCATGATGTGTGACTCTCTCTCTCTCTCTCTCTCTCTCTCTCTCTCCCTCTCTCTCTCTCTCGGAAATCCAAGGAAAATAAGTTATTTCTTGCCAAAGCCCTGAAATGATAGCATATCGCTTTACAATAAAAAGGTATATAGAGCGGCCAATAAAGCATTCAGTGGGAGTGGGAGGAAGAACATGTAGAGGGGAGTATAATGATCTTACATCTTGGCATCAGTCCGCTGGCAGTCCCTATGCTTATGGGAATCAGTCTCATATTTCATTGCCAATGTGATATATATGTTAATTCCCCTAATAGATATCTATATTTTTTGAAGATCAGTTAGTCTGTCATCTTCGTTATGTTTGGAAATCATTTTAGGGAAGAGGATTGATCGCAGTATATCATATGTGTCACATTTCATTAGGCAGCAGCTCTGTGTGTGGAGCCTTCAGGTCTATCTGAGTCTCTCCTCTTCTACTGTTTGCTGAGTCTGTACAGATAGTCAGTGCCTACTTCAAAATGGGACCACTTACATTTAATTCTGCTCACATAATCTAAAGCAGTGTGATCTCTATTTACAGCCAAACAGCATCCCAATTTACTTTGCCTTTTGGTTGAATTTACTTCCCCCAACAGGTTATGCGTTTTTATTTTGGTTTCATTATAACTGGGTGCAGCCCGGTTGATTGATGGCTGCCCTGGTTTGCAGTAGGGTTAGTTAATAAATTGAATTTCAGGGCTCTCCTCTGCAAATCAGGGCTTGGAAATGGAGCGATGGGGTTGCTGTTTTACTACGGTCATAAAAATTTAATGGCTCTTTTTTTCCTAAATGTTTATTATTAGAGGGATTTAGCTCAATTTGGCCCCAGATGCAGCATTTTGAGTGTTTCTTTGAGTTGTATTGATTTATGAAGCTCCATGTGGATTATTTGTTTCAAGCTTGGGTCTCACATCTTTTGATAGTTCCCTTGAGATATTTACACGCAATTTCAGTTAATACATCGTGTTATATATTAACAAGAAGACAGTAAATATCTATGTCAAACTTACATATCAACTGACCACTGACACTCAGCTTATATTATTTTAAAAGCTGAAAAGTACTCAGTTGACATGTTGATATATAATTTAGCTATGAACTGGATAACAGTTGAATGCCTGGTGTTGATGTATAGAAATTGTACTGACATTGTTGTTGACATATAACTTAAAATATATTTTGACAGTGTTCCATATTTACAGACATGTTGCTGAAATATATCTTAGAGATTATATATGTTATACTGACTTGTTGACATAACAATTGAATTTTATGGAGAACAACAATCTCTGTTTGTTTCCCTGACACCTGGATCCATTTTAGAAGGGAATTTTTATTGTCTTTTGGGGATTGTCAAGGCCCAGGTCTGACAGAGCTGATGATATTGGAGGTGATGTATTCCTTCTTTTCAGTTGGATGGCATCACCGCATCATCGGCACACAAGAGGCGTTTGATCTCCGTGTTATTACATGGCTGAGTGGGTGCTGCCAAACCCCCTAGAGTAGCAGTTTATTCTTTTGTCTCCAATTTTTACTACACCCCTGTTATTTTTGCACATGCATTTCATAATCTGAAATAATTGAAGTTTTCCCTGGGGTACCACTATCCTCTATTTTTAGAGGCCTTTAAATTGAGTCCAGTGCTCTTTCAAAATCAACAAAACAGGAGAGAATTTGGATTTGTTTTGATCTTGTTCTGTTGTTGATCACAGAGGAAAACATCTTCCATAAGTTGTTGTTTACACATATGGCTGCAGTTGTTTGGGTCATATTTATTGCCAGATTTAAAGATTAGTCCTTGGTTTAGTTGGTGTCAGAGAAATACCCCACACTCAAAACTATACTGAATGGCTTTATGGCTGTCTTGAAGTTGTGGTCATTATATGTAATCATTTCAATAAGGAGGCCATCTGCACAAACAGCCTGTTTTGGCTGAAGGGCCTGTGGTTTTTATCAGATAATTCATTTCCCATAGCGCTGATTATCTTTGATTGCTATTTATAGACTTTGTAATTGATTATTTAGCCTTTTTTCTGGGCTGATTAACTATCACAATGTCATTTTTTCTTAAATGAGCCAGTCATACATGCCAATTTTAAATGTGCAATTCTTCCAAGTGTTTAGGGAGTTTACTCTGAAGTTGTTCTATTCATAGTATTCCTTTGTTACGCAAAGCTAATGTCTAACATAACTTTCCACTTCAGTCTTGATTGTATCGCTGTTTTGTTTTGGTAGCTCCCAGTACTGAAGGCAAAGTCTACTTCCTGGTTGCCTGGCAATGCCTGTGTTTTTATTTAGTAAGTTCCAAACTTCTTCTTCTTTCTTTTTCTATTCACAAATCTTTACCGGCCAAATCCAGCCATTTTTCATTCAGTCTTTTTTGAGAGGATTTTGTGTCTTTTATTTCAGGTTGGATGTGCTGCTTTATCAAATGTATTGCTTAATTGTTTAGGTTAACCCCTTTCTTGTTGGGAGGGTATTTTACTTGTACAGTTACCCTCTCATATTTTTTTTTTTTTTTGCTTCTTGTAGTCCACCTCTGTTTTATACAATGTAGGCCATTGGGCTTCATCCATCTGAGACTCTTTGGACATTTTAAATAAATGCAAATTCAGCTGTGGTCTGACAGGGATGTGAATGGATTGACTGTGAAGATTCTCATGCACTGGATCAAGGTGTGTAATCATGTAGTTCACACAGCTGTTACAAGAGCTATATGTGAATATCCCATATGACTCCCCTCATAGCACTGACTGTACACCATATACAGACACAGAAGGCTTTCTCTCTTTTTTGGTTTTTCACACATGCATATATGCATATGCCTTTAAATTAAAGAGACCTTCACATTCATGCAGGAGGCCTGTCCACCAACACACACGACCCAGCATTGACAGCCGCTTGAGCATTTACTGTGGCTTCATTTTATTATCTGTTCTCTTGTGTAGGGCATCATGTTGCTATGAATATGTGTGGGCAAGGTGGTGCAGCTTTGCAGACTGCACTGAGCCATGCTGCAAAAATACATTTCACACAGCTTATATCTCAGAATATGTTTCGAGACATGCTTCAGAATATACAAAACTTGACCCTAAAATGCATTCTTACATCATGTATATATTTTTTTCAATATATTTTGGATGCACTTTGCAGATATATATGATCAACATAGACACAACACAGATGGAATTAATCTCCAAAACGTTTCAAATGAATCTTAGCTACATTTTTGGCCATTTTGACGCACGTAAAAGTGTGTAAATTGTATATTATTGCTGCCTCACACTGCGCAGTAGCCTGCTCTTTTGTACAAAGATGCACAGAATAGCACTAGATACCACTGTTATGTAATGTGAAGCACCGAGGCCTATGCGTTTGCGAATTGAGCGAGCAGGTGGAGAAGCGCACATGCGCAGTGGGAACCTCGTCAGCAGCATCAGGACCAAAGGACCCTCAGGAGCTTGCGATGCAAGAAAATGGTGCGTGTAAACACGCCGAGGGAGATGACCGTCTCGCTTTGCTGGACAGCAGCTAAACCTATTCAGCCCGACGTGTGAAGCGAATCAAAACGAAGGGACAACGGAGGATAATTTTGTACTCTGCGGAAGCGCGCAAGCAGACGCAGCAGAGATGCGACGGCAGTAAGACTTAATGACATTGATTTTGTCTCCGGACGACGCTTTAAGCTGCGAAACACTGATCAAAAGGGGTTTTTCTAATGTCATCCTATGTGACGGGCTTTCTTGTGTAAATGGTCGCTGGTTTCTAGTGGGATGCACATCAGTGTTTTGCCGTACTCGCTCTCCGTCGTAATGGCAGCTCTGTACCAGGGCACGGACGCGTCCTCTCCGGATAAATTTCTGGCCTTGAAAGACGTGAGAGAGGTGAAGGAGGAAACTACGCTGGACGAGAAGCTGTTCTTACTGGCTTGTGAGAAAGGTTTGTTGTTTTTGCTGTTGTTAAGCATTTTGAGCAACAAAAATGCATGCCCCCATTTTATCCCCCACCCCCTCAGTTATGTCACAAACAAACGCCCGAATTGATGCGTGTTGTTATCCTGCTGTGCTGAATGATTTGGAGAGGATAATGCCATTAATGAGATCAGATGCATAAGATGCCTGGTGTACATCTTGGTCACTTTTGTTGCGTATTTCTGAGCCACGCCGTCAAGTGTCAATAGGCCTATATGTAATCTATATGCACCATAACTTCCAGAATGATATATTTTCAACAAGGTCATTACAGCACGCAGGCAGTCATACCATATTTTTTCCAGTGAATACCTCGCGCAGCTGCCTACATGTACTCTGGAAATTTGCCCACAGGGTTTAGATATATTTAGTTGAACTCCTGCTCTCCTGGAAGTTTCTTCTGCCTGATTCACTGAATTGTGACAACTTTTTGAACAGGGGAAGTAGTGCAAACAATCCGAAGGTAAACTGCAGTATATGCAATGCATAAGCTGCAAGCATTAAACCGCCAAGAGACAGGGGGCAGTTGTTATCCAGTCTATAGAGGGAGTAGAATATTTCATTGAGAAGTTAAGAGCATTGAACAGGAAGAAGCAATGTTAGGTGCACATGCCAGTGACTGCAAATGTGACCATATAAAGTATGCCTAAACATGGCTCTGCAACGGGAATTGTCCTTTGAGGGAGATGTTATTGTTATACATGACTTAGGATTGTTGGAGTCCAGCCTACTCATCTGACAATGTTTGTCTTATGGCTGTGTCTCCTTCCACAGATAATACTTCATTGCTTTTATAAGTCTGCCTTTGCATGGGTATTCTAGCAGCGGAAGTGCAGCATACCGTTGTGTTCGTTGTGATTCATGTTCACTTTGTGTTTGACGTGGTTCCTCAGGTGACTACTACATGGTGAAGAAGCTGCTCGAGGAGAAGCGGCATGGCGAGCTCAACATCAACTGTGTGGATGTGCTGGGCCGAGACGCCGTCACCATCTCCATCGAGAACGAGAACCTGGACATCCTCCAGCTTCTCCTGGAGCATGGCTGCCAGGTACTGAACACACACCCACGCACACACCTACACACACACTCACACACATGCTCAATAACACGTGCAGACAATGTAGACATACAATTATACATCTAAGACAACACTATTTCAGTTTTTTATTATTGTTGTTTTTAATTACTGAGTTTCCTGGTGCTGCCTGCTGATATGATACCACTTTTTGCATGAAATCTGATGTCTGATGAGCTTCTAAAATTTTGTTTCTTTGCAGGCGACAGATGCCTTGTTGGTGGCTATAGACTCAGAGGTGGTGGGAGCTGTGGACATCCTCCTCAACCACCGGCCCAGGAGATCCTCCAAGCCCTCCATCGCTGTTAGTCTCCTTTTATTATTTCTTACAAGCCTTTGATTCCAACAAAGACACCGTAGATACAAAGTAGAAGAGGCTAATTTCACTGCAATGAGTTCAGATTTGACCTATATACATCTTTGAATGATGTCGGTCTTCATCAGTGCTTTACCCTCTGTGTCAGAAACTGATGCAGCGCATTCAGAACCCGGAGTATTCGACCACCATGGACGTGGCCCCAGTCATCCTGGCAGCCCACAGGAACAACTACGAGATCCTGACCATGCTGCTGAAGCAGGACATCTC